>JBBPRH010000383.1:0-22260 GCA_038092915.1 Boletus pseudopeckii | reverse complement strand
ACGCCTGCTTTGAACACTCTAATTTTCTCAAGGTAAACGTCCTGGTTCCCCGACGCACCCAGTGAAGGGCACGCCGATTCACCAAGAGGAAAGGCCCGGCCAGACAGTACAACATAACAAGGCACTTTTTGAATGGTAGTTTGAACGTTCAAAGTTTTGCTGGCTTCAGTGCCATCATGTGCGTGGCCGTCATGAGGCCGAAGCATGGCACGGACGACAAAGTTCTGCTTCTCCCATCCTTCCAAAATCCTATTTGTCACACCTGTATTAGTTGACCATCGCGCTGGAATCAACAACTTATCTGACAGGCGGTATCGTGTGTTAGGGATACATATGCAACCGTTCCTGTTTCGAAAATCATCAAGGAAAATGACTAGAAGCCCTAGCGATGTCTTATGTATCTTGAAATCGAAACTGAATATCAGAAACCTTTGATAGAGTAACCTTACCGCGATGCGATATGCGGCGTTGGATCACGAGGTTCTCCGACAGATTTCCTTACCCCGTCATCCCTACCGCGAGGAGTGGCGTTTTTGAATGTCACGGTGAGGCGGCTCCGGATCCTCAGCCCGCCGATAGCACGTCAGTTTCACACCTTTGAATAAACGAGAATAGTATCACATACATTCAAGTTGCTCACCCAATACGTTCTACTGCGTGAGGCGTGTGTTCACAACTCGGACGACGAAAGAACAGAAAAAGTAAGAAGAAAATGGTGTAATGCATCTGGAAAAAAGTCGTTTACGATAGAAAAACGATGAGGTAGCCAATCGGGACTACTAGGTGTGTGGCCGAACTGCGTCGGCGAGCTCGACCTTGTTCACAGTCGAAACGGTAGCGAGAGGTTAAAAGCAGCCATGCCCTTGTTTATTGCAAGTAGGGGCAGGTACACGTGCACAAGCCATCTTTGGACAACGATAAGGTTGAGCGGGGATGAGGCCTACGCCTCGAAGAGATGTGCGAGAGACGGAGGGGATCGGGTAGAAGCACGTGGCGCTTTCCAGCCCAAAACTTGCCGCAGACAGGATGCGCTAACGCCCCAGGGGCCTCAGGAAGGGAGAACTGCGAGGAGCCGAAGCGGGATGTTGAGGACAGGGAGTGGGGGGCGGGTGCGATGACGAGAAGGGAATGGAATGCGAAGCAGGAGGAACGGGCAGGTGCGGGCACGAGAGAAAAAGGATGAGCCTTAGACCTACGCTCGTCCGAAGACCATGCTTTGTGGTCAAAAAGCAACAATCTCCTGCGACATAATATCCTCCCACGAGCAAGAAATCGATGCACGGCGCCTACCAGCGCTAACGAATTGTCGGTATTCAGAGACCAAGGTAAGGTAATCAATACATCCAAGCACAGCTCGAACATGACTACATCATATCAAGAGCAAGCACAACAACGAAAAGTCATCCTTTCGACCCTCACTCAGAACCAATTCTCGCAGAGGCCATGATCTCATTCGGCCGTGCGATTATTCATTCGCCTTGTGTAAGCCTCGTTGAACAGATCGTTGAGTAGGTCCACCTCATCAATCGTCTTCTTCGGCATCTTATCCAGCACGATGCCCAACAGAGTGCTGTTGGAGACGATGTACACCCGCTGGTTCGGGAGGTTTGCGTCTTCCAAGTTAACTTGCACACTTTTCCTCGTCTTGTCGATGAATTGCTTGCGCGCCGCCTTGTACAACTTATCACGACGCTCGACGTCTTCTTCGTCATCTCCCTCGCTGTCATATCCCATCTCCATCATGGTGTTCCGGATGTGCTGGTCGGCTTTCGAGCGAACAATATATGTGGGAATGTTGAAACGTCTCGCGTTGACGAGGATGGCGACATCCGTCATGGTAAAGCGATTATCGAAGAGCACGACAATACAGTCAAAGACATATAGTCCTTGATCGTTGAAGTACTGCCAGTCGCGACATTTTATGGTACCCGCACCGGGGACGTCATACCAGACGAATGGGTTCTCGGGACTGGCATCTGGGTATCTGGTCATAAGAAGTGTCGTCTCTGTGACTCCTACAGCCGCAGCACCTGCCTGTCGGCTGCGCAAACCACGGAAAGCGTTGACAAGGGACGACTTGCCACTACCAGAGATGCCGGCGACAGCGAAGTGGAAACGATCTTCCCTGAACTGGATGCGCCTCTTGGCGGCGGCGAATTCTTCGGGGGAAGGTGTCACGACGGGCTGAATACCCTCCTTCAAACGTCTTTCGGCTTCTTCCTTGGCCTCGTTGGCCTTCTTGGTCTCTTCGGCAGCTGCGCGGGCCGTATCCTCAGCGAGAGCCTTGGCAGCCTCGGACTGGCGGCGCTGTTCATCCGCAGCTCTTTGCGCTCTCTCTGCCTCTTCCCTCGCAGCCGCCATCGCCCTCTCCGCATCCTCGCGTATCTTCTGGGAACGTTCACGTTCCTCCCGAGCCTCCCGAGCAAGCTTTTCAGCCTCCTCCTTGGCAGCTTTGGCAGCCTGCGCGGCGAGCTCCTCGGCGCGCCTCGCAGCCCTCGCAGCCTCTTCCATCTGCGCCTTCATCCGTCCATTCTCCTCTGTAGCCTGCTCAGCTGCCCGGTTAGCCTCTTCCTGGCGCTTGCGGGCTTCCTCGCGCTCCTGATCGGCTTGCCGTTTGATCTGATCGAGGAGGTCTTGAGCCTCTCTGGCGGCCTTTTCGGCGTCTTGCTTGGCCCGTTCAGCGTCCTGACGAGCTTTGATTTCGGAGTGGGTGGGATTTTCTCTGTCAGGACCGAAGCCAAGCCACTTTAACACTGTCCTGAACCAGCCCATATCGCGGTCGTTGAGTAGATCAAAAGTCGCTGGAAGATGAGTGAAGGTGGGAGGTTGATGCGATGGGGTAGTGATGGTGTTTGGGCCGTCGAGAGGATGCAATAAGGGTATTTAGCGTCCCGTGTGCCCGGGCCCTGTGACAGCGACGCGTGATGTGGATTCGACGATAAGCGCTAGCAGCAGATACCCTGTACCCAACGAAATCCTTGCGGTTTGATTCATGAACTTTTTACGTCCATGCAAGAAAGGGGTGTTTAATGGAAATTGGGCGTCATGACTACTTCGAAAACAAGGGGTTTACCTCGTGGGCTTGCCTTGTGTCTAGATCTGTGATGTATGCGAAGCGCACTTTGATGTAGATAACACCCCGCTGAGTCAGAGCGGATCTGCTTGGGCCAATATTGGGAAAAGTCGAATTATCGCATGCCTTTTTGATGGACGTGAATCGAGAATGTATTTGTTCGGCGTTTGTGATTGTGACCAAGAAAGAGGCCGTTTCGATGGAGATGTGGCGTGGACTGCCTCGAGGATGGGAAAAGTGATCTGGAAAAGTGATCAATATTTGTGAAAAGGACGAGAAGCTGACCCTCGTTTCTGCGAAGGAGTGTGTTAAATATGCGGGCATTCCTTTATCGCTCTGATAACGCACACGAGGACAGTTCCGATGGAACATTCCTGTGAAGCGAAAAGGTGCACGTAAAGCTCGTCCAGAATCATACTGCTGTGAAGCCGTGCTTCAAGAATTCCAACCATTCATTACTTCCGAATCGCGTTTTGAAGGGTCCTATGTTGCGCAGCTACACGAATCACAGTATACACACCTGCCTGACCACACATGTCCTATCCACCAGACGTCCTCTCCCACCGTCGAAGCAACCTTTCACAGACGTGCGGGTGCTCTAGGGCCTAGAGCAGACCCGAGCCATTCCAGGGTCACCTCAGTCACTGTCTGTGGTGCCTCCAACATGACCCAGTGACCGACGCCGGGTATAGGTACCACTTTCAGTTGATCTATGAATTTCTTCGAGTTTCGAACAGCCGCTGGGCTACAGGTAGCGTCCTCGGTCCCGAAGAGGAGAAGAACGGGGAGATCAGTGCCGAATTTCGAGGGCAGGGCTGCATCTGAGAAAACGAGTCAGGTCCATCGTACGGTGTGGATTGTGCCTATTGACCTTTTTCTTCTTCGAAGCGAAACCTGGTCGTACGGTAGTAAGATAGCGGGCCCGTCATGCCTCTTTGGAAGTTCGAGATATAGTAGTCGAGTTCCTGAATCACAAGTTAGAAAAACGGATAATCCAAAACAAGAACAAAAGTCACCTTGTCATTCAAGATACATCCGTCGGGCTCTTTTCCGCCGAGTAAGCACTTCTGAAGTCCGCACAACGAGATCCATGTCTGACTAGGCGTCATAAAGAGCAGTCGAAAGAATAAAGGCAACTTCAAAGACATGTGAGGGTGCATGCGAACAATTCAAAAGGGTTCTTTCTTACATGGGTCTCGATCTCGGCGGTAGATTGCTCGGAAGCAAAATAAACTTGGTAGCTAAAGGATGGAAAACGCTGAGCCATTTCATGCACCGACATATGATGCGTTGACGGTGGGGTGTATGGTATGGACAATCTACGTCGACCGGTTCAACCATGATTCATGTTTGATCAAATGGGAAGCGTACATAGCGAGTGCAAGCAATCTCCCAGGATACCACAGTGCAAACCTACACGCTGTGAACGAACCCCAGTCATGGCCAATGACAACCTGAGCATACTACTGAGCATACTCGACGAGGAAGCAGAGACGACTGGTACTGACGGCCTTTTGGACTCCCAGGTGATCGAGGAGCGCAGCGAGGTCGTCGCAAAGTCGTTTCGTGGAGTAGGCGGAGCGTTCCAAGGGCATATCTGTTTTCCCATACCCCAACATGTCTGGTACTACGACTCGGTATCCCTCTGCGACCCAAGGGTGTATCTGGTGTCTCCAGCCGTACCACAGGTCGGGGAAGCCATGGATACAAAGCAGAGTTGTTGCGAACGCGTTGTTTTTCGGTCGCTGATCTACGTAGTGATACGTCCTGCCCGTTGAAAGGCGCGCTTGACAGTGGCTAAAGTCGTCTGGCTGCATTTCGAGTCAGAGCTTGGGGATTTCATTACTGCAGGGAGGCGGTGCCACCGGTGCCGTCGCGGCTGGGAGTGAACGGCAAAGTCCGCAGTCTCTCTTTGTCACTGTCCTCCACGCTGCCCCACTGACCGTCCACATTGTGCCACGACGTTGCCAAAACTCTTTTTCTCGCCAAACATCCCTTATCCCCAGCCGAGATCAGCATTTCGATAATCGTCCGCATTCTCCTCGATTTTTAACAAATTTTTTACCCGCTTGATCTGACACCGGATTCGAGTCGAGACTACTCATATCACCCTAAGATACAGGTAAAGTCATTCAGTCCCCTTACGTCTTTTTCGTGGTGTCATTCATATCCGCGCCTTGTTTCTAGGTCTCATCATGCCCGCTGCTACTTCTTATCACTCCACCTCTCACCAGACCACGTCGCACCCTCTGCCGCCGAGGAAAACCCGCACCGTCAGGCGTAGAGGCAGGGGCAAGAACGATTTCGGAAGCGACGACGAGCTTGTGCGTGAGGTCGAGACAGACCCAGAGTCCGATGACGGCGGCCATTCTTCCGTCGATTCGTCTACTGATTCCGACACCGAACCCGTCACCGAGGATATCCTGTCGGCCACTCACTCACGCATACTCACTCCAAATACGACTCAGAGCTCTGCGGATGTTCCATCACTCAACGACTCAGCATCCAAACTGACCAAAGGCGCGGACAATCAACGTGCTTCTTTTTTTGGCGTCACTGGGAATTGGTCCGAGATGGTTGCTGAAGAGAACGCCCATGGCCCCGCTGAGCTTCCTGTCGTTGCGGTGGACCAGCGGTCTAAACCTACTCCCCACCGAAAACCTGCAAAACAATCGAAGCGCCCACCAGTCAAACGAGCTGCGTCAGCGCCTACGGTTGACCGTCCTGCTGTGCACCCTGCACCTGTGTCTGAGCAACCAGACGATTCCCATCCCGGGGCTTCATCTGACCAGCCAGTTGCCTCTACATCGAGACAATCATCTCGAAGTGGCTTCAGGCGTCCTCCTGGTCAGTCAGCACGTCAAGCATACCAGCAAAGACTGGAGACCGATCCATCGTATGTTCCCACCGTCGGTGAATTCTGGGGCCATGACGATCGCTTACTGGACAAGGACTTGAGGAGTTTGAGTGGATGGTGGAGAGGTCGATGGCAGAGTCGAGGACGCGGGAGAGGTTCATTTGACAGAGGGTTCATTCGTGGGAGAGGCAGGGGCGCAAGCTTTGTTGGCCCAGGTCCGGCTCCACGTGGCGCCCAATCTGAAGACGAGTTGGTTACACAAGAGAAACCGTCTGCCGAGCCGCCCCGCGTTGATCAGCCCTGGACGCATGACGGCTTTGAGGAAATGAAGAAGCGAGATGAAAAGAGGCGTGAGGTAGTACAGCAACAGCCAACAGCGAGACCTACTCGTGGCTTTGCCCCCTTGCGTGGGAGAGGTGGGTTTATTGCAGGACGTGGACGAGGCGGAGCGGCTCGAGGTGGTGGCGTCGCTCTCCAATCGAGATCAACTCCCACTACTGCCGCTGCCTCTGTGTCAGGAAAAATCTGGTATGCCATGAAGCCCGAGTACCCCTGGACAAAGCACCTCGAAACGGCCCTTTTCTATGACAGTGGGCCCAAAACCCGCCCTGGCAGCAGTCCAAGCTATCGGGTTAAGCTCCCGAACATGGAGGCGCAAATTGTTCGTGGGTCGGTGCAGGTTGCTGAGCGCCAGAAACCACTTCCTTTTTCAGAGACACAGGGTTCGGAGGACGGCGAGAAGAATTTCGTTGTGCGCTTACCCAAGTGGGCTGTCAAGGAGAAGGAGGTGCACCCGGGCCCGGTACCCGCGGCCACCGTTGAGGAACCTCATCTCGAGGATGTCTTCACTGTGAGACCAGAGCTTGTTCCTCCCCGTGCACCAATAGTCGACATTAAACTCCCGTCTACCTCGGCAACCGCTGAAACTCCCGACGTTGCATCGACTGACGGTCCTTCTACTCAACCTGCAGAGTCGCAAGTTACCTTGTCCAGCCCCGTTCCATCGCCCGTGCAGGCGCAGCCCACACAATCTCCCTCGGGTCTTGTTGACGGCGTCCTCCACGGGCATCAAGACACCGTGGTCCCAACGCTCTTGAAAGCGGATACTCCACATGCACCCGACCCACAAGAGGTTCCTGTAGGCCGGCGTAGCCTTCCACCTGCCCCCCCACCGCTGCAGACCGTTTTCACCCCTCCCCAATCCTCGCCTCCTTACACCTCGCCATACGGTTATGGCTCCCCTCTGCCACCCGGTATTGCAATCAGTCAACACGGCATGGCATACGAAGTGGCGACCGGGCGCCCCGTATACATTCCTGCTCCCATCTATACTCCACGACCTTTATCCCACGGTATGATGACACCGCCAGGCGTATCATACGTGCCTGGCCACATGCATCATCATCCTACCGGCTCTCCGGACTTCCTGTCGGCACCCCATACCCCACCTCTCAACGGATTTATTGATCCGGCGACTGGTAGCTCGATATTTGCGTTCGCTCGACAAAGCTCTCGTGTTGAGATCCGGCCTCCTTCAACGCAACTCGACCCGAAGTCGACAAAGTCGCAACGACGACCGTCTAACCTCAGGACAAGCGCCGCCGCGTTTGAACCCTCACGACCCTCAAGCCCTACCAACGAAGGGCAATCGTCTGTGCCTCAGGCAGAGCAGTACCCGTCGCACAACCCTTCGGAACTGCACGGTGACGCCAACCCCACGTCGGAGCAACCCATGGATCCTGCCGTGTATAACTTCACAGCGTACCAGCATCCTTACTACTACCCGGAACAGTACGGATACTCTCAATACTATGACATGTCCCACATGCCACAGTATGAGATGTATCAGACTGATCCGCACGCGTCTCAGCCTGTGTATTACTGAGGGAACGCTTTCTTGGTGCTGAGTTGTGTTTTAGCTCACCCCTTCTTTTCTCTCTCTCTCTCTCTCTCTCTTTTTGGTTCATTTTTTGGGATACATACACTGCTATCCGCTGCTTCCCGTCCCGTGCTCCTGATGATCTGAAGTGACGTTTTGTTCGTACAGACTTTCATCCGCGCTCATGTCCATGCATACATAATCATCCCCATGCAATTGTTCTCTGTGTCTACTCCCCTTTGTCTTGTTGCTTGTTGGTAACTCTCACTTGTCATGATATTAATTTTCTTCTCTTGCGTAGCTAATGTCTGTTGCAACTATGTCACTACTTTTCTACCTTTCTACCCGAGCACCACGGCTCGTTACGTAATAACGACGATGACAAAGGATATTACGCAATTGACCCCTAACGATGTGGCTGTGATACATAATACGCTGCTTTGTCAGCGTGACACATTTTGTGGGCACCGACCACAGCACAGACGGCAAGCCTTTCCTTGTCTCCAACCACCACCACGCTGTGGTAGTCCCCTTCATTGAGCATAACTCCTGCAATCACATTCTTGCAAATAAAACCCGCTGTCATATTTTTTATCGCTAGTCGAGTCAAGACTCACTAAAGTTCGAGCGGTCGAAGCCGCTCCATTATTCTACCACTCGCTCCCGAGCCCCTCACACAACTGCCTGCTGCATTTTTGTAGTCCATCATGGCTTTCTCACAACCATTCCCTCTCGCTGCGACTGCGCAGAAAGTCCAGCAACCTACGTACGGTCCAGATTTAGCCGTCCGACTTATCTGTCCGGAATGCAGAGACCCCAACCCCAACATCGTCGAGGAGTTTGGAAGTGGGGACCTCGTGTGTGGGGGGTGCGGTCTCGTGCTGGGTGACCGCATTGTGGACACCAGGAGCGAGTGGAGGGTAAGTTCATTTGCAGCTTGTTCGTTTATGTTTTACGGCGCTGCATACGACGCTGTTTTTGTTCTATAGACGTTTGCCAACGATGAAGGAGACGACCCTTCTCGTGTTGGTGCTGCGTCGGACCCTCTGTTGGAGGGTATGGAACAGCTTGATACCGTCATTAGTTTCCGGGACGGCGGGTCGGGTATTGCACGTGAGCTGCAGCGTGCTGCCTCACGCTCACAAAACTCGCGCTCCGAGCGCAACCTCCTCACTGCCTTCCGCGACATTGGAAGCTGGTGCGATCAGTTTTCGTTACCCAAAACCATAAGCGACATAGCCAAGCAGCTTTACAAACGATCGGACGAAGAAAAACTTCTCCGTGGAAAGCCCCTCGAGGCTGTCATTGCTGCATGCATCTTTATCGCCTGTCGCCAGGCGCACGTTCCCCGGACGTTCAGAGAGATTTGTAACTTGACGCACGTGTCGAAGAAGACGCTTGGGCAGTGCTACAAGGCACTCGAGCAAGCGTTTAATCTCTCTCCTGGCGCCACAGCACAGAGCAACAATGCGAATAATCCGTCCACTGGACCGGAGACGCTCCTCGTCCGGTACTGCAATCATCTTGATTTGCCGGTCAGCGTACAGTCGATTTGCTCGGATATCATCGTTGCTGCACGTCAGCACGGAATCGCAGATGGGAGGAGCCCCGTGTCTATCGCTGGTGGCGCGATATACTTTACGTGTTTGTTGTTGGGCAAGCCCAAGCCCGCTCGTGACATCAGTGCAGTGGCGGGGGTCAGTGAGGGAACGATCAAGCTGGTGTATAAGTTGTACTACCTTGAGCGGGACAAGTTGGTCAAGGAAGAGTGGATCAAGGATGGCAAGGCCAATATGGATAACCTGCCTGCAGAAAAGTAGGTTGGGGGATGCCAGTGATGCTACTCGTCCGAATGTCGTACCATGCTCTTTGTAGTATGTACTCTTACATGTACTTTAGCATTGGTATGAACTGCAACACGAAATGGACGTTTTTTAATGAAGGGAGGTGGTCACGATGATATATATCAACGTTTGCCTCCCCGTTTGCCTTTTGGCTTGCTAGCTGTTTCTCGGCCCAACGCAACACCACCCTTGCCTTTACTGACTGTCCTGATCGCTTTCCGAATGTTGAGCACATCATCACCACCTTTGTCTTTTCGGGCCCGTTTGGTTTCGCCCTCCAAGTTTGATAGGAGAGCCAGAGACGTTTGTTTCTCTTGCTCTGCGGACGCTTCGGCAGGGTCAAACTAGACAACCTGAGTACGAATCACCCATCGCAAGCAGATTTCGACCAACCTTTCGCTTGACACCCCGCATCTTTCGATCCCCCTCGAGCTTCCTGTCAAACTTGCCCATACTGGCCGTACTCGTTCGAGTCGAAGCCAACGTCCGGTCGATGTCGACTTTCCGCTGATCGCGCTCCTCTCGTGCAGCCTGGGCACGCGCGATATTTTGTAGTTTCTGGCGCTCGTTTTTGGCTACCCTCGCCTTGCGTGCGTTCCTGGCGTCCTGTACTGGATCAAAGTCCACGGCTACCAACGTCTCAGGACCCAAACGTGCTTCCAAAAAAAAAAGAAAAAAGAAACACACCAGCATCCGCCTTGACCTCATGTATCCACTGTTCCTCCTTTTCCTTGTTCTTCCCGTCCCGTCCCCACCGGTGCACCCATTCCTGTTTCTCTTCGTCCCAGATCGCCTTTTCGCGGCGTTTTTTCTGGATGCCTTTGGATGCGGCGAACCGTTCCCATTTCGTGGGTGGTTTGGGTTTCGGGAGGGGTTTGGCGCGAGGGAGGGATGTTGTAGGTGGGGGAAGTTGGGCGAGGGGACCGTCGGGGGATGGGAGGGTGGGCAGGGCGTAGAGGGCGGCAATGAGGGTTTGTATACCGTCACGTGCGGTCGAGTGGAGGTATTCTTCGAGGTTGGCACTGTATATCGGAGAACGAGAGGATGAGTAAAGAACATCGGAATTGGAGGTGAAGATGGGTATATGTGTGGGGGTGAGGACGTACGCGTAGCTTTCGACGTCGATGGGGTTTAAGTCTGTCACGGTGAGGAAGCCGGCGTCGACGTCGAGAGGTGTGTCTTTTTCGACGGTGATGGATTGGCTGGGTTGGGTGAAAAGGATGAACAGGTTTTCATGGGTTGGGGCTTACATTTTGGCTGCGTGGGACGCGAGGAGGTTGGATATGTCCATTTTGCGATGGTGAAGGACAGAGATATGGTTCCGAAAAAGGAAATAGGTGCATATGGCGGATGGCGTTGAATGAGCTCGAGACGGTCTTCAGCTTCAATCTTGAACGTGAAGTAGAAATCAGGTCATACCTCCTTTTTTGCAGCGGTGTCTTTTTCTTGACGTCTTTCCTTTGCACACCTTAGATTGTTTCTTTCTCTCGACTTCATCGGAGGTGGCCGTTAAGAATTGGTGTCTGTCTAGGCTAGTCCAGACCCATCCTTCAATCGCAGAAGACTATGGTACAGAACGACGCCATGGCCCATGACCTACCTACCAGGAGTTCTGCTACTACCGCACACTGCGGTTCTGTGCTACCCCGACCGCGGTTCGGTCGTGACAACCTCCTATCTACTCCTACGGCAAGAACGAGATCGATATCACACCTTTTGTTCGCACCAGCTACGTCAAAGACGCCTCATTCGTCATCACAAACGCGGATAAAACATGGCCTTGAGATGGTTCCCATCCAAGTGCATGATTTCCTCGGCCTTGAATTTGGCTTATGGGTGCCATGACGCCATGGGCCCGAGGTGTTATCTACACCACCCGGCTCTTTGGGCATGTAGGTGACTCCAAACTCGCCACTTGCACGAGGTGAACGTTCTTTATGTATGCCGGCGTGATGCCCGTTTCTTATGGAGAACCCTCTTACATATCGTGCGAACACCGAGAGTCCATGGATCGACACAGCTCACACCACGCACACGCGCACCATGAACCGTCTGTTGTACGCTGCCCCGACAATTTCACCGCCCCCATTACCGAGGTTGATTATGGTTGGTCCGCCTGCGGAAAACCGATGTTGAAGGGGTCGGTTGCGAGGTATATCCATATCGTAAGCATCCACCCTGGCAAACTGTGGGACTGCTTTATTGCAGCAAAGAGACCGCTCAGAACGACGTGGACAGTTTTCCTACCTGCCCTCTTCTTCACAGCTAATTTCAGCCCGCATGACGACTACGTCATGAATCAAATTCTTACAGGTCTTTTTTCGCAATGCCACGATTGTCCACCAGGTGGGGCGTTCGTCTAGTACGAAATCTCTGGTGTGGGTGTGGTTTAACCTTCATGGCTGGAATCAAGGTCACTGTCTTTCGATTTCATCGTCTTACTCTTTGGCCATCGCTTCACCGTGCCGTGTATCGCCATACTCGTTTACGCCAAACACTTTCAACGTTCCCACATAGTTTGTCCGTTCGAGAATCGACGGCCACAGCCAGTGTACGTCATGTCGGACATGGGGTATGACAGTGACGAGGGTATCGAGCGTCGGAACAACCTGTACGATGCCGCGCGCAAGCGACGTGTCTATTCAACAAGGCATATACAAGGCGGGTTGCCCGGTCGGATGAGATGATCTCTACGAGAATTGGTTCGTGGTCGAGGGGGTGACTTCACGTTGCGGCGCTCGACATATACATATCTTCGAGTTATGTTGAGTGATACACCGGTGGGTTGTAGATTTGGAATAGACACGGCAGTTCCGGTGTCACACGTCCGAGTCCCTCCTTGATGCATACGAGCATCACTGCGCGAGTGGTTGCGATAAACACGATAAACACGGAGCTTAGAAGCACGATGTCGTAGATATTGGAGGCGTACTCAGTGGCGTTGTCCGGGAACCGTCCAAAACATGATGCACTATATAGTGAGTTTGTCCGATTAGGGGCTAGCAAGTTTACACATTTCCACAGAACCACTTATGCAACGAACTGACAGCATCGTAAGTATAATTAAGCGTCTAGGGAATATGCACTAGTCCGTGTTCTGAGCGGACAAAAAGAAAGCAAAAACAACGGTATGCAAGCCGTGAAGAATCCAGATTATGACGGTAAGGTATCAATATTTGAGTACTCGATTGTCGGTGATTTTTGGTTAGGATGACAAAGGTATTTGTGATAGCCCTTGAATGCTGATCGTGCGTCCTCGACCAGAGTGGTGAGGAGGTCAATATCGCTTTTCTCGAGATGCGAGCGGTCGTCCTGGTCGAGCTCCAGGCATGTCAACGAATCGGAGGACGACCTCTCTTTCATCTGCTGAATCACCTTCTTCCTCCACCGCTGCCATACCTGCGTGTCATTCGGGATGAAATCCAAAAGGATTTTACCAGGATTTACGCTGCCGGATGAACTCTCCATCCCATCACAGAGGAGAAGACAGGCAAAGACAGCCATCGTCGTCCTCGTTCCAAGACGGAATGTACGTATATCCGGTCTGCCTAGCTTTTCGAAGAGGACTTCTGCCTGGATTTTCTCCTTCTCTAGTGAAGAGAGGTACGAGTTATAGACCCATGAGACTCCGAGCGACGCGAGGAACATGATTTGGCCGAAGAGCGTTGCTTGGGGGATGAGGAGAAGCTGGAGCAAGAACTGGACGAGGAGGAGCAGGGAACACAAGCCGACGGAATTGTATGTGGGCTCTCCGTCTATTTTCAACAGAAACTTCCCTTTGGTGATCGCGTTGATATCCTTTTCAGCTCCTTTCACCACGATTACCATGTTATCTCCTATGAGCATCCCGTCACCCGGCGGCGCGCCTGGTGCTGGCGTTTTGACGGTATCGAGGGAGAGTTCTCCAGAGCCAATCATGAGACAGGCGACCCCACTGGAAATGATGCCGAGCAGGATCATTGCGAAGGCGAACCAGTCTGCAACCAGAGCACACATGATGCAGGTTAAGAAGCTGGTTTGGATAGGGATGAAGCCGAGAAGTGCATTGCCGACGTCTCTTTGGGGAACCTTTCCATGGTACTTGACGTCCTTTAGTTCCAAGAGGGCGATATTGCTCGGAGCGGTTGTCCTTCCCTCAATCTGTATTGAATCCCTTTCATCTTTCGCCTTCTGCATCGTAAGGTATCCCAGGTGGCCAGTCTGCATGCTTGTCCCAGAGAGGGTTGCGAAATACTTTGGTCCCAGCCTTCCATCGAGTCCAAACGAGACTGCTGGTGTCTCGTTCGGACCTGGGAAAAGTCCATCCCAGAAACGTGAAGCTGCGAGTTGGCCGAACCGTTTCGCGATGGTATAACTTCCCGGTGAGTTGTACCACCCTAGCAACTTTCTACCCTTGAACAGGTGAACAGTAGCCATGGCTGAGATTGCCTCTTCCCCACCAAAGAAACCAGCTACTCCGGACGCATCGAGCGTGAATTTAGTAGTCTTGAGTGGTCTTGAGAGGACAGGCATCGTGGGTATCAGTGTTTCATCGCTCTCACCGCTTAAAATATGCCATATCGGACTACAACACCCCGGGCCTCGAGCCTTCTATGAAC
Organism: Boletus pseudopeckii; assembly: GCA_038092915.1. Lineage (NCBI taxonomy): Eukaryota > Fungi > Basidiomycota > Agaricomycetes > Boletales > Boletaceae > Boletus > Boletus pseudopeckii. The sequence goes on along the minus strand of JBBPRH010000383.1, from coordinate 8,009 downwards.
ACTGCCGCATCGCAGGGTAAGGTAAGTATGGGTTCATTTCGAGCGGCAAGCGCCGCTTCCTCGTCGTACTTATTCTAAATTCTAGTGAGTTGCCCCCAGCAGTGAGCCCAGCCGTGCTGAAGCTTCCATGGAGATTCAAATGAGCGCTTTCTTCCACGGCCATGATAGCTGCCGTGACCCGTCTCTGCTAATACCCTTTCTCTAGACGACCCTCAGCTGGCCCGCCCGATGAACAAACAATTCCTGGACTGCGATTGAAAGACAGGTAACTTACCGGCGTAGCAAGGAAACGAAATTAAGGGCCACTACTGCGCTCAACATAAGCGATACGTAAACAAGACGGCGCTGCACTTTTTTTCTGCGCCCCTGTCACCTGAACTGGCATATCACTGAATTTGATTCAGATACACTGCCAGTTGCTTTCAGTGGGAACTTCGCCTCGTTACACGAGGTCAGTGCGTAAATTAGTGGCCTGTGGGATGCTCTGATCTACGGGCCTCCGTCCCTTTCGTGCGCAAGTAATGATTCAGACGAGTCTCAGGTATACCTATCGAGTTCTCTGCGTCCTCTTTCAGGGACGAATGGCGCTGATAAAATGTTGCACTGGCCAGCAGGGCGTATCACACACGTGCTCCGTGTTTTTATGTAACCCCTGCGATGCCAACCACTGGAGCGGAGACGCCACTCGGTTCCTTCTGGTTTAACGCACTTGGCACAGTTTTCCAAGTCACGGTTCAAACATTCAAGTATGAGTTCACTTGTATACAGTAAGTAATACTGTAATACTGTATTCGTTGTATGAGCAAACTATGGGCGCCTTCCCCACTCATGTGCTTGTAGAATTTAGAAAGGACCACGTGTGGGCCTCACCATTGACAGGTTCCCAGAGTTTGTAACCAATCGGCTCACGGGCGTCAATCATAGCCTAAGATTGAAATAATGAAGCCACGGCTGGAGTCACCGCCCGAGCGTTGTTTACCATACACGTTCCTGCGCCGCACAGGATGTTCGATGAGGATCCTCCGCCATGTTTCTACAACTCTCTCGCTATACCCTTGCATACCCAGTCATGTTACTTGGCCTGGTCACGCCCAAGTTGAAGGAGGTGACAGTCTCTCGAAATGATCAGAAACAGCGCATCCTACTGGCAAGTGTATACATTTGGTTCCAGTCCTAGTGACAGACTGACAAAGATAGTTTCAGGAGTCCCACAATCCTGCTCCCGAAGAAAAGGTTGCGCCGGCACAGATTGTAGATGAAATAGCACAAAACGTGCTTTCCAAAATGCCTCTACGTTTCATCAATCTGAACACGGGGACTTTCTCCTCGAGCGCTGAGCTCCTTCGTGCTTTCAAACGTTCGCCCGAGTATCAAACACTTGTATCCGACAACTCTCTCACGCCAGACGACCTCGCAGAACAGGCGGACGACGTTATACGCAAATACTTTGCGTATGTCATGTTGTCTCACGTATGGGGTGAAGATGAACCGTTGTACGGAGACGTCAAGTTGATCTCGAACATCCTCGAGATGTCACCTTCTTCCCCTGGTACCCTCAAGTTACAAAATTTTTGTCACATAGCCAAGCAGCGAGGCTTCCACTGGTGTTGGAGTGATACATGCTGTATCGATAAATCCAGCAGCGCCGAACTACAGGAGTCCATCAACTCCATGTTTAAATGGTACCGAAACTCGGCACTCACCATCGCCTTTCTCTTGGACGTTCTCCAATCTACTCCGGACGCGCTCAAGCAAAGTCGATGGTTCACGCGGGGTTGGACTCTCCAGGAATTGCTCGCGCCCACCGCGATAGAGTTCTACAAGGGTGACTGGACGCCTTTCCTCGTACCATCTGCTGGAGATGCTACTCAGCTGAATTACAAACTCATCCCAGAGTTTGTACAGAGCTTGGAAGATATCCTAGACATCGACAAATCATACCTCGTTGACTTCAACCCCGGGTTGGACGGCGTGAGGGAGAAGTTGGGATGGATGGCAACTCGGAGGACGACCAAGGTCGAGGACAGGGCTTACTGCCTCCTCGGAATCCTTGATCTGCGTCTCCCGGTCCTATACGGCGAGGGAGAAAGAGCATTCATCCGTCTTCAGGACGAAATCATGAAAAACACTGACGACACGTGTATCTTTGATTGGGTGGGAGAGCCGTCCAGCCTCAACTCCTACCTCGGCCGGTCACCATCTTGTTTCCGCCAAGCCGTTTGGCGTCCTTCCTCCCATCAAACGACAGCTGAAAAAACTGTGCTCGAAGCTGTGAGCGAGTATACGCATAAGCTCTCCGCCGCACTGTTGCGAGTCGCAGAGAGCCTCCTCAATGAACCTCCTCTCGGCCACTTCATCGCGAACGGCAGGATGAACTTGCGTACATTCGTGTACCAAGTCCAATCCGTAGAACTCACGGCCTCCACCGAGGTCCGAAAGAAGCAGGTATACACGTACCACGTCAAAGCGGATGACCTTGAGCCGGTGACTGTTGTCACGACCCACAAGTTCCCAGACACCCCTTCCGCAGCACGCTCTCTTTCGATCGGCCGCGTTTGGGATAACGCTCTTCGGGTGATTCCGACCAGGAGCAAGATTCGCAAAATTACGGGCGTGGAGTCAGACGATCCTACTAGCGACGACAACCCATGGTCGTTGAAGAACGACGACTACCTCACCATATTGGCAAAGCGTATGCGGGAGCCTTTTGTCGCGCAGCTCTTGGTCGTTCATCCAGATGGAGAGTTTCGGAGAGTTAGCACGGAGGAGCGTATTGTAGCGCAGCCTCGTTTTGCAGACATGGTGGACCTACGCACCCCGAGGACATTAATCGTGCACTGATCCGGGGAGGCGAGCGTCTTCCGCATCTACGTCTACAGTAGAAATATTGAGGAGATGAGTACATGGAGACCATGCTATGATGATCTTTTATCAAGCGGATGTTGAGTAAGCCCAAAAAATTACAGCGGAAACGTCGACTCGATGTTCAAGCAAGCGAATCGTACAAGACAAGTTCACGAGCTCGTGACCGAGCGAATATTATATACCACCTCCGAATAAGCTGATCACAGCAACTGGAGGAGGGCTGCCTTCTCTTTGCTTCGTCTGCCCGCAGTAAGCAAAAACGTATTTCGACGGGTGCCAGGTAACTGTCGGTGACGGCGCTAGAGCCGGCACGCGATGCAGCGGGATACTCGTCTCTGTCGCGCACTAGATCAAAAGTCACGAGACCAAAATGACAGCCAAGATACAGCAAGGAGAAATCACGTACGATATCAATGTATGATCCAGTGCTGGCTATCGCCAGGTATTCGCCATCAAACGAAAAACTGAGGGCATTGATGGCGTTTCTGCCAAAAAGTTGTAGTTATGGTCCAAGGGGGGAGACGCTCTCGACCACGTACTCGCAGGATGCTATCGTCCGTGCGCAAATCCATTCACTCAAGTCAAACATGTTGACTATCGAGTCGTACCCGCCGGAAGCGAGGTACCTGTGAGCCAAGTTCAACTTTTTGTTTAGATAACAAGCGTGAGGGGATTCGTTGACCTTCCTCGGGGATCAAGGGCCACCGCGACGCAACCACCGACATGAGCGGCTGGGCTTTCTCGTAGTGTCAATGATGGATAGTCCATTATGCGAAGGGTGTGCTCAGAGTGATGCGTCAGGATAATCCCATCTCCAACATGGTTGAACATGGCAGTGGATGCAACGATGGTCTGACCGTCATAACGTGAGAGATGAAGGCTTTTGAATGGAGAGAGATGGCGCTAACCCCATCTTTATCCGAAACCTGCCACACATCTTTGGACGAATCATTGTCTTTCCCGTACGTCAGGAAGAACAACTGATGTCCTGCAGATGTATATAACAGGGATTTCCCATCTGGAGCGTAGTTGGTCTGTACCGGCGACACTTTTAATTGGATCTGTTGCGCGTGGCGACTTTCTTGAAGCAAGTCGTCAGCGCGAGGATTGAAATGTGTCCATGTCCTTACGTCGCGCGTCCCAAAACACGATTCGCCTGTCCCTCTGACTGGACGTACAGAATAATTCGGGGTGGGTCGGATTCCACGAGACGTGGTCAACATCGTCAGAATGACTTCCGGAGAAATGAGTCGCGGCTCTGTACTCCATCTGGGCTGGACGTTGAGTAAAAGAAAAATCATACATTGTGCAACGCGCGTAAAACTCACGCTTGTCTCTGGGGTCCACACTCTGGTGACCTTGTCGATGCCCACCGCCGCGAGACGTTTACCATCGCAGCTCCACGCGACGTGAGTCATAGCTTGCGCTGAGGGGATACGAAGGTCGCGCGGTTTATGTGCGGGGAAATTCTGTGCCTGTAAGGGAGCGAAGTAGGACACGTGCGAGTGACTTGCAAGAGTTGGCGTACATGAAGACCTCTTGCTGCAAAGGTGACGTGGAGTGGAGGAGAAGGTGGACGTTGAGGGGCCTGTATTTCATCCTCGTTGCTGATAGCTGGGGGTAAGGTGGACATCAGAGATCGTATTGCGACGGGCTCGTGAGGTTGCAGATGATTTCGGAATCTTGCGATGGACGAGTGTCATGTTTGTGCATGTTAGAATCAGAAGGTGTTGAGTCAGCAACACCTTCGAAACGTCTGGGGAATTAGTACCAGAGCTCCATCTCGGATTGAATAAACATGAGTCGATACACATAACTTCCGTTCAAGCGTCACCTCCTGGCTAAGCCTAATCTAAATCTATCTCGCATATCCGATCTGTCATAAAGTTGGTACTCTCAGGACGACCTGAATTACTCAAGGACCGAGGTTAGACTTATTCATCAGTGAGTGATTATTGATACCACGCACGTACGAGATACACGCACGACAGGCTGATCAAGAGGGCTAGATTGAACTCATGGCGAAAGAAATTCCTCTGTGGCTGGATGTTGATCCTGTATGTCACCACGCCCTCATTAATAGTAAGAAGTTGCATCCGAGTCACTCGTATTCCTCAAGGGCCACGACGATGCGACTGCGATTCTATTGGCGATACACCTCGATAATATAGATCTCCTCGGAGTGTCCACCGTGAGTCACGCTCGACCCATCTCGCACCGTCACAAGGAGACAGTGACGACAGGTTCACGGAAACACCACCGTGCACTGGACTGCGATCAACGCGGCCAGATGCCTCCACGCATATGCGGCACCTGCGCATATCAAGGTCTACCCCGGTGCGGCGAGACCATTGTCAAGAAGCGCCCCGAAGCACTGTCCCGAGATACATGGCGAAGACGGACTCGCAGGCGTCGTCGGACTCCCGTCCCCAGACAGTCCCGAAGTGCAAGTGCGCCTTGCACGCAGTGACGACGGCAAACCCATCTCTGCCCTGCATGGCATGACCAAAGCGATCAAGGAGACCTGGAACGAGGGTGCCGGTCGCAAAGTCACCCTAGTCTCGAGTGGCCCAATGACAAATATTGCCGTGTTCATTTCTGCCCATCCAGAGCTTTTGGATGGCGTGGCGCAGTTTGTGTTCATGGGCGGAGGCAACGGTTTTGGTAACATCACGCCTGCGGCAGGTGAGCGACTGTGATGAGCCTCGGCATTTTTCATTTATCAGTGGTTATTGCTGTCAGAGTACAACATCCTCTGTGATCGTAAGCACACCGTCTCCATCATGTGATACAATGACCTTGATCATCTTTCCCACACATATGCAGCTGAAGCAGCACAGATAGTGGTCAATAACCCACTCAAGACGGTCATGCTGCCAATCAACGTCACCCACACCGCCATCGTGAACCAAGGCATCCACGCGCGTCTGTGTGGATCACCCCGCCAGGACGACGACCACACACTCACCCTGCCGGGGACCAACCTCAGGAAGATGTTGTCTTCGCTCGTCACGTATTTCGGTGATGCATATCGACAAGTATTCGGCTTCGATGATGGCCCTCCACTCCACGACGCGCTCACAATCGCATACGTCTCTAACCCCACTCTATTCCAAGGTAGACGCCTCCACGTCGACGTGGAAACTCGGGGAGAACATACCACGGGAGCAACCATCGTGGATACGTGGAATTATAAGACGTATGATGATACATGGGGGGCCAACGGAAAAAACTGCCTTGTGTTGGAGTCGCTCGAGGTTTCTCTCCTTGTGTACTGTGTCATCGTGTTACTAATAATTCTCTAGGTAGAGAAGTTCTTTAACATCCTCTTGGATTGCATCAACCGATGTGACAAGGTATCCCCCCTGAATACCCAGTAATGGTGCGGCCCTCCCCTGTTTCGACCTCGCACTCATTGGTGATTCCCCATTACATATAACAGTGATTACGATACAACATCTCAGCATAGATAGTCCTACGAAAGAAAGAAAAGATATACGAGATACATGTCAGAGTAACCGTGTGGCCAGCAAAGGAAACGTATTGTAACAATGGATCAGTAGTACGCCTGGTCATTACTTCGCAGCTTGCGATTCTGTCCGTCCATCCTGTCGACCGTCGACGAATACCTTGTTCACCGGCACTCGAACCGAGGATGGTGTGCTGCGATGTCTTCGGGTGTGTCCCTCTTTCAAAGTGCGTAGCGCCTCATCAAGATCACCACGACCAATCGACCGCTGGCGTTCGTGCCTGGGAGGAGGAGCGAGGAGGTCGTTTGGTGTCGGCTCCGTATTCTTGATGGTCTGGATCGACGAGATTGAGATAGATGCCTTCTCTGCGAGCACAGAACTTTTACCTCTTGTTTGTCATCTGAAGGTGGCCGTGGGGTCGGTGTACGTGGTGCGACGTCGATGGCAGCTTTCTGCAAACAAACAAACCCGTCAAAAGAAAACGAAATCCAGGTGCACAGGCTTTAACGTACCTGAAGCGATGACGAGAAAGAACAGATCAATCCGAAAAAATCTTCCGGCTTCAGGCTATCCGGAGTATCAAACGACTCTCCATAATAGCTAAACAGAGAACGTAGATCATTCTCCACAGAGGCCATCGTCCCCTTGAGTGCCTCGACGGGACCAGAGACTTGTACTACGAAATGCTACGAGATGTCAAGGGACGCGGAAGGACGAAAATAATGGCAACGATACGACTTACTTGCATGACTGTGACGAATTGATCGTTCGCCAAGGGATGCCTGAGCTGCTTCATGAGTTGTATCTCTGCTTCGACTCTGGCGCGAGATGCGATCGCAGACTGGACGGCTTGTGAAACCGTTTGGAAGGAAACTTGGGGAAGTGTTAGCCCTGAATCATGATTTTTCAAGGTACCTGAGCAAGAGAAGGCTCACCGCGAGCGGCGGGTTCCAGGTTGGGCAACTCCTCAATGAACAGCGTCAACTTGGGTTCTGTACGAAGCAACACCCGAGCGATGTAGTGAAGCAAGGTCGGACAGTCGAGTGTAACTTTCGTTGTTTTTGTTTCCTTTATCTGCATTCATTTTAATAAGATTTTCCATCAAATTAGGGACTCGGTGTTACCTTGCGCAGTGCTTCTAGACGGAAACCCCGAGCGCTACCACGGAAAGACGAACCGTTCAATCTATTTCCAATAGCGAGTATAACCTGGCTGATTGTCAGAACTTTCTGCGGGTACGGATATTATGCACGTCACCTGTAACGTTTTTTTGAATAGTTGGGAAGTCCGGAGCTCTCGAGAAGCGTCTCGTAAGGTCTTCAGGTCAGGGCGGATCTCTTCCACGTCCAGCTCGAATCTCCGACGGAACATCATGCACTCCAGTCTTTGCGAAAGCCTGGGGATAGGCATAATCTGGAAGAATTTCAGTCGACTGTCCCTGACGCAGAATAGTGGCTATATAAACCTCATAGATGAACCGATCAGCTTTCGCGAGCTTCGTGACATCTCCAAAATCCTTAATTCGTGCCATCTGGGGGTAGCAAACATCGGTGAAATGAGCTAAAGACATGTGAGTAGAAATATACGAACTTCCTCGGTGGTCGGCAGTTGTTTACTGATCGCCTTTAGGTCATCTAACGATAGTATAGAATCGTCGAGGTCAAGAATGCCTTG
>JBBPRH010000382.1:0-22392 GCA_038092915.1 Boletus pseudopeckii | reverse complement strand
GACAGTGGGAGAGACGTTGAAGAATGGGCGCCGCAGCTTCGAGGGCGAGACATCGTTCGTACGCAGCATGGAGAGCCTTTGGCGGAAAGGGATTGGGAGGGAGCATGATAGACATGTCTAACTGTAGTCTGGTAAAAAGGGGTTTAGGGCTCTAAAAGGGCTGCGCGGATTCCCACGCGCCACCAGGCCTAGTTTTGGACTTCAATCTGCACCTTGCGCTGCTTGCTACGTGTTCCGACGGACGCATCTTCCACCAAGCCGAGATCGATTCTATGTTTGTCCGAAGGATCAGCCCAATAGGAAGCTTTGGAAGTTACTGAACACGATTTACGAGGATCCTCGTGGCCGTTGTCAACTATTTTCTTGGATGGACCCGCATATAATCACACGAGTGACGCAGAAGGCTTCCGACGAGCTGGACGGCATCAGGGACGATTTACGAACCAGGATCACCAGGATCACGCCCGACTTTCTGGAGAACTGGGATATCACCTCGACCGTCGGCGGAGCGATCGCAGAATATGCGCCAATCCTGAGCGAAATCCTTTGCAGCGCTACACAGACAGAGCGGGCGAACAGAGAGAATACTACCAAGGATTGTACTACAGTAGGTATCATATCATATCATATCATATCATTCTTTCTTATCCATGGCTTTCCGGTAAAGTCTCGTCAAATTCTCGTCACACAGCTCGCGAAACTGCGATCAAACTGCAGTCTTCACTTTGCCGCTCCGTTCACCCTCTTTTTGTGGACGGATGGTGCAAAGCCCCAAGTCCCTGATACACCGATTCTCGCTCAAAGACAGCGCCGTCGTCAGACACTCTAGTTGTTTGTCCTTTTGGCCCCGCAAGCCGTACGCTTTCGATAGGAAATACCACACCTCAGGAACGTCCGATCCTGGGCCACGAGCCATGTATCCCAGCAGACCAGCGCTCATGTCGACCTTGTCGGGGTCAGCGCCGATGCCTGACTCGGAGGATGAGGAGGGGGAGCGAGGGGTGAAATAGATCCGATACATGTGAACGGCGGCAGAGACGTCGTCCGGGGACATGAAGAGTGCCTTTTGGAATGACTCGATCGCTTGTTGGTCGTGGTTCTGTACATGGTGATACAGTCCAAACTGACACAGTACGTCATTGGAATAGGTCCATGCAACGACAATGTGGAACGTACCTGAACCCAAACGGAGGGATTTTCTTGATTTTTTACCTCGGCTTCTTGTATGGCGCCTTTGGCCTGGTCGATCTTGCCCAGTCTACGAGGGAATGGCGTCTTCGAGGTTCTGCGAAGGACCGGGTAATTCCAGCGCTAGCGCAAGCTGGTGGTGTGCACTGGGGGTGGGGAACACATTGACGGAGTGAATATAATGCTCCAACGCAGCGCGCAACCTTGTTGGGCGAGTATGTTCCCGTCTTTCTGCAAATGCTGTAGAGTTAGACGAGAAAGGGATCCAAGTACAAGTATAACCACCCGCCTATGAAAGCAGTGACCGTGTTCCAAATGCCTTCTGCAAGGGCAACGCGTGCAACAAGCTCCTTGTCGGCGCTGTCCAGTCGTGTTTTTGCCTTTTCCAAGAACTCCCCAGCTTCCTTGGCTTCCTCGACGCCACTCGAGCCAAGTCGAGATAGCGCCAAGCGACAAAACATGTTCGCACCTTCCACGAGCGTCTCCACCCAGCGACGGTCTGTGTCACTGTCACCATTGACACCTGCAGCGCGTGTCTTGCTTACGACCTCGATGTATAGGCGCAAGGTACGCTTCGCAAGCTCCGTATCTCCCGAGACATACAGAAGCAACGGATAAATCGACGAGGTCTTCCACCTTGATGTTCCGCTCTCCGGCCTTGGGAAAGTGGGTGGACTCATCTAAGACCGTGCGGTATTCACTGATGATCGATCGAACTGTGTTGAGCCATTGCGGTGGCTTTTCTGACTGTAGGGAGGGAGAAGGTGTCACCGGAGGGGAGGGAACACGGAATCGGATGATGAGTGCGCGTAGATGCAGCACGGCGATGATCGAACGATGGAGAGTGCGAAAGGTGGGTGGCCAATGAGTTCCCGATGAGACCTTCCGGGTCATCAAGGTGTCGCGTGCGAGCGAGAAGCGTTATGGCACGGAACATGGACGTTCTGCCAAACGCCAGAGTTCGCGGTACTTGGAAAACGAGGAAGAGGGGGGGGGGGGGTCTGCGTGGTCAGGGTGCTCAGGATTTCGCATTCGATGATGATTAGCAGCGGGATGGCAACCGTGTAGGCTTGAATGGCAAGTTCAGGGTTCTCTGAGTGGAGCTTCTCGTAGCACATGCCTAGGGGTGGGGGAGATGGCATCTAGAGGACAAAAAGAAGAAGGTTCTAACCTTGTAGACAGAAACTCTGAATGGACTCGGTCATTGCTCAAGCTTTGCCGTCGACGATTTTCGTTGTGGAGGGAGGCGACTTCGGCAGATAGAAAACTACCGGTCCATGACGTGGACAAGTCTGGGACAGAACCGGGTTGCAGGGTGAAGCTTCGGATCGAAGTATAGAGGATATACGAATGTGGCTTTGTGCATCAGAGATCACGGATACCTTGACAAGGTAATCGAGGCATTCTGATGGCTTTCCCAATGCATACGTGTAGAAGGCAAGGGCGAGAAGAAGTGACTATGGCGAGAAAGCTGAGTGAGTGGGCAAACTAGAGTCAGGGTCGACGTACGTCCGAGCGGGTACACTGGAACTTCTTGAGCACTTCATAGCCTGCGGTCGCCTCCTGGATACGTTCGGGGAGCAACATACACTCGGACGCGAGACGGAGTTGTCCGTCAGGCTCTGTCCCGAGCTGGTCCTCATCGATGAGAGAGCGAAATGGAGAGAGCCTGTGAGGCGATCTCTTGAATTTGAGTCGGTCAAGTTGAGAATAGATTACAAATATTTTCCCACTATATTCTTTATCTTACCCGATTCTTAGGGGCTAACATCAACCTCCTACCTGCATCATGTCCCTGCCGATGACCACCACCGACTCAACCCATCACAGAGAACAGGAGCCAGCCTCCCACCACTGGCTCCTTCTACTTCTCGATGCTTTTATCGCAACTCTTGTTCTAAACACTCTCAAACTTGATCTTCTCAGCATATCACTTCAGTCTCGTGATGCAACACTTCATCTCCGACTCGGATATCATCTTGGCATCATCTCAGCAACATCCTTTACCACACTTCTTCTTGGTGTGCTCAATGCAGCAGGAAGGAACAATAAATGTGTCATGATATGGCGCATGGTATTCCACAGTTGCTATGTGTGGGAACTGTTTGACTCCCTGAACCTTGCCATCACAAAGAAGAATCTTAACCAATGTAAGTTATATTGTTCTCAACATCAATGGCTAATTACATAATAATATTAATGTCAATGCTTGACATATTCCCACTGCCTGCTGGCATTGTTGTCCAGGTTGTGATTTTGGTCCTCTCAGCTGCCTTTGGATGTTACTTTATCATACTTGATCTCCTCTACATCAATGCAACAACAGATGCAACAGGGTTCAAACATGGTTTAACGGTAATTGGTGCTATCTGTCGCTGGATCAGCCATGTCTACAAATCCATGTTACTAGTATTTTGTACTTCAGGACGGCCCAGGTACGTGCACACACCAGATCTTGAAGCCTTTGAAATGCCTACTAGACTCAGGCACCCTCAATTGTGTAAATTTTCTAATATGTGCTCAACAATGGTACATAACTGACTTTTATTATGTAAATTGTCATTGTTTAATCAAATTTCAGGCACTCCTGGCAGGCAGCCACGTTGATGAGCAGAAGGAACTCCTTCAAGATGATGAACTAGCATATATTGTATAATACTATTAATGATGTCCTTCACTAAGAGCTTCTCATCCATAAAGTATGTGTACATGCAACAAAAATCCTCAACATTGACTTTCTCCACTTTGCATTTCTGCACAATCACTTGAATGCACAAGATCAAGTTGAGCACATACCACAAACATTCCCATCATCAATGTCAGGACATTCAGTGCATTTATCATCAGCATCACATCCTCTTCTTCAGCATCTGTTGTCCGAGATCCACATCCATCAGCCAGTTCTAAACAAATTATGACGACATAGAGGCATTACCAAATCTGGATGGTTTGTTGGATGTTATTATCATTGTCCATGTAAGGTTTTGTACTAACGATCAACACACAGTCAAGAAGATCCACTGAGAGACTGTGTGGACTGTGCATGATGGTCCCTCGTATCCTGAACATACCACAATTGCATGTCATGATGACCAGCAGCAACAGCTCACTCTCCAATACCCAGTTCAAGAACGAGAAGCATTCAATGTTGAACATGTGGACTTCATTGATGAACAACACCTGCAAGCACCCCACTGTTAGCAAGTTGGTCATGCGCAAAGCTGAAAAACCAACGTCAAGGATGATTTCTGCTTTGCCTTCTTCCCACCATTCGGTGACCTTGGTGTTTATTTGGTCTCGTAATTCAGGTTTGATTTTGCTGGTGTTGCCAGCAAAGACTCTAAGTGAGGAAACCTCGTGTTCTGTTATTGATGACGTCGATTTCGTGCAGGGAGACCGTGTGAACGACTTCTTTGCGCCTTTGTGTCGTCTTCTGGGTATTGCACGAATTTCGTCTGCCAGAAGGAACTTGTATGATGTAGGGATTGGGCAGGTAGAAGGTGATGGACCTACATTTGCACCCATGGAATCGTAGTCTCTGGAACGAGCAAAGGAGCGGTCGGGTTTCAAGACCTTGCCCGACGTTTTGTCAATGACGACGACATCGCCGGCGAGTAACTTTTCTTTCGACAGTGCGTCAATTATTTTCGTTCCAAGATCATATATCGTCTCCATACCCGTCGTTTTAATAGTCAAATTTCCCGTCTTTGTCGCCTACACAAACGGTCATGAGAGGGGTTCACCCAGAGCTCAAACGGGGAAACGCACCCATGTAAGGCTTCGGTCGATCTGAATCTCGGCAACACCAACTTGAAGTTGTCTCTCCTTTCCTGTCCTTTAACAACGTTGTGAGAAAACAATCCATACTGCTCCCTGACGCCATGCGATGATACACACCTCACTGATGACATTTTCTGCGTGTCACTTTCCGCTGGTGGTTCGAACGATCGCGCCACAGACAAGAAATATGAACGGGGAAGGGTACTGCAAGAAAGCACTCTGTCGATGAGCTGCGAGAGTTGGCAGCGTATCCACTCGAGTGGTATTATAAATGTTTCACATGGGAGGACATAGAGAAATTTGGTACTCACAATGCCAGTGAACCACAGTACTTCAAGTTGCAGCCTCTGGACTCGTGCTGAGCCTGCGGAGTTTCCCGGAGTTCGCCAGGACCTCCACACCCTTCGACAACGGAATGTTGGTGAGACCTTGTGATGCATCCGGAGGTATTGTTTTATTGGATCCTAGGGTGAGTGCCACTTTATCGGCCTGGTGATGGAGTTAATGACCCTCAATTCTCTCTCTTTGTGGCGTGTTGCTACAGATAATAAGTCACTTTCATTCGCAAGGCGCCGCGCGACGACGTAGAAAACTCGTTCTTCGATCTCCAATAGGTTGTCAACCTGTTGATCCTTTCCTCATTCTACCAGCATTCCGGAGTGATCTCTCTTTGCATCAACTCGCATATATGCGAGGGAAATGTCACGACCCCCAGGCTGAGGATCTATGGTCTATAGGCCGTCTAAATCGAGATCCGCTCGACTCGACACCAGTAAACTGATGCTACAGGCGATTCACATGCATCCGACGTTGCTCGTCCTAGGCCCCGATGAATGTTGCAAGCCACGCGCTACCCTACACTGCTCGCAAGCGATTTGTATCACCATGCACATAGCATGACTTGACCAAACCTATCGTCACATTCCTCAATATTTTTCCCTATGGTATATATATCCCAGGTCCACGTCACCCTGGGCAGCCAGCGTCACTCCCAACGCATTATACAGTCTTTCAGCGATCGACTGATCGATGTGCTATATCCACAACTGGCAGAGGGTCGGTTGGGTGCGTTGTGTTTGCGAAGGTTTAGCACACAGGTGGATCTGACGGCGTTGGTTGAAGGCGACTCATATGGTTTGATCTCGGGAGTCCACGAAGCGGCCTCATCTTCCTGGGTGGGAGGGTTGGACATTCCTGCAAAATTTGTACAGGTACTCCGTCCCCTACCACTACGGCTCAGTGGTGTGAACCGACCTAAAGACAAACACCCGCTCGACGTTCCTCGTGCCGAGTCCAACACGGTCCGCAATGCACTCCCCAGCACCACCATTCCGCTCACCGTCCCCTTCATTCTCGCAGTCGTTGCTCAAGTACGACGACGACTCGTCCGAGAGTGAACTCGGTTACGCGCCTACAGCCGCCCCCGATGAGGCCGCCGGGTCACCTGGGCCCTCCTCCACAGCGCCGACGGCAGAACAAGCCGTTGACACCGTGACGTGTCTCTGGGACGACTGTGGCATCGTATTCACTCACCTACCTACGCTCATTGAGCACATCCACTCCAGTAAGCGTTCCCCCCATCCCTGTACACCACCATTGACGTGTATCCACTAGCCCACATCGGCGTTCACAAGTCAAACTACACTGGCACTTGTGAATGGGCCACGTGCAACCGCCGTGGACTCGCTCAGACCTCTCGTTTCGCACTCATATCGCACATCCGTTTGCATACGGGAGAGAAGCCTTTTATATGCGCTCGACCAGGCAAGTCGGCGTGTCACCCCCACGTGTAACCTATCGTCTGACCTTGAAAGAGTGGGACAAATCCTTTACCCGCTCCGATGCCCTCGCAAAGCACATGCGTCTCCAGCATAATATGCCTCCACCCCCATCTGGCTGGGGTGGATCTCGCCCAACAGGAGGAGCACGGCGACGATGCGACAGAAGACGAGGAGGCAGTTGGGTTGCCTTTACGAGGTGTATCTGGCTATGCATGATTTTTTGGGTCATGATGGTTCCATCTCTTGACAATGACTGTGCCGCATCGCGTTCTACCTCTATAACAATGCATAAATAAGATCACTGCTTCACATGCTGATAGGACACAAGCACCAATCAACAGAAACCTGATCACACATACTACTATGCTACCAAGAGATCAAACCATCTAAAAAAGCAAAACAGCGGACACGGACACGTTACGTGGTCGCCGTCCGCAGAATCATAGAGACGAAACGAAGAGGTCCGGGGAGGCTCGAAAGGTCGGCCCTGACCAGAACCAGCTGAGAGCGCGCTCCGCTCAGAGACACCAGCCCACCGCAAGCCCCAAGTCCCTGATACACCGATTCTCGCTCAACGACAGCGCCATCGTCAGACACTCTAGTTGTTTGTCCTTTTGGCCCCGCAAGCCGTACGCCTTTGATAGGAAATACCACACCTCGGGAACGTCCGATCCTGGGCCACGAGCCATGTATCCCAGCAGACCAGCGCTCATGTCGACCTTGTCGGGGTCAGGGTCGACGCCTGACTCAGAGGATCGGGAGGGAGAGCGAGGGGTGAGGTAGATCCGACACATGTGAACGGCGGCAGAGACGTCGTCCGGGGACATGAAGAGTGCCTTTTGGAATGACTCGATCGCTTGTTGGTCGTGGTTTTGTACATGGTGATACAGTCCAAACTGACACAGTATGTCATTGGAATAGGTCCATACAACGACAGTGTGGAACGTACCTGAACCCAAACGGAGGGATTTTCTTGATTTTTTACCTCGGCTTCCTGTATGGCGCCTTTGGCCTGGTCGATCTTGCCCAGTCTACGGAAGGTTGCAGCGGATGATGCCCACAGCTCACTCAATAGTTTATCCTCCCTGGAGGCTTGAGGAATCGGTTTGGCGTCTTGCGAAGGTGGGGTGGGTGGCGGAGGAGGGACAGGACGGTCATCGGTCGGGGGTTCAGAATCTTCGTTATTGTGATTACGTTTCAGTGAGCGAAGACGCCTGCGCGAATGTATGGAAGACGCTTGGTAATGGTGATTCTGAAGGACTGCGTGAAAATCTTTCAAGGTAGTTATGAGATCCACTATTCTGGACGATCAACGCCATTCAGATGAAAACTTTACCTGGAGCAGAAGTCGTCCGCCTCAAATTGCTATTCCTGACGACACCATGCCCAATCTTTCTTGATATCGTACTTATCTTCTCTTGTCCTTTATATACACGATTCTTGAACATCTGTTGCACCTTCTTTCCTGCAGATGCGTCGCGGTCCATAGAAAAAGAGCGCTTGGGGAAAGAGAACTTGCGTTCGGGGTCTGCTGGCGTCGCTGGTGTGACAGTGATCGGAGGAGGTTGCACTCCGTCGGTTGATTGGCCAGCCAGGGGTTCCATCGAATCAGTAAGGTTGGTGTTAATTTCGAGAACCGTCTCCTGGACTTCGGATATAATGACTACAGAGCATGGTTGTGTAACTGCGGAGCGCGATCCGGTATCCATCGAAGATCTCACTGAAATCGCGCCTGTCAACAGCAGTGGGAATATTCAGAGAAGTTCACGTACGTTGAGTCTCAGAAACAGTTCCTTTTCGCTCTGCAATCCACCCAAAGACGTCCACCCATTTGGTCTCTGCTCCTTCTGGACCCTCGACATGCTCCGTCAGTGCCATCTGCGTGAGTCGCAATTGTAGCGCGTACTCGAAAGCATCTTGCGGCGTAGGGACGGGGTGATCAGCAAGGACATGCAAGAGTGTTGCGGAAGGAGGGATCGCAGTTGCATCTGGGTCAAGGATCATCGCATGAACGGATGTTCCATTCGTGACGCCACCATTCCCGTCATGCGAGTGTACATCTATTGCCCCTTTCTCTGTCTCCAAGTCTCTCGCCACCATGCCCTCACTTGGCGCATTCTTCTCACTCTTCTCTGGACCAGCTTCCGTATCGCTTGAGGGCTCGTCTGACTCTGAGGGAGAGTCGTCGATCGCGGCACCGATTTCGAGTACCTCTCGCGCTTTGGCCCACTCTCCTTGAGCTGTGAGCAATAGACCGAGGAGGTGCCAGTGGCGAATCTCGTTCGGAGCACCTTCAACGGCTGCACGTGCAGAGGCAATGGCGTCTTCGAGGTTCTGCGAAGGACCGGGTAGTGCCAGCGCTAGCGCAAGCTGGTGGTGTGCACTGGGGGTGGGGAACACATTGACGGAGTGAATATAATGCTCCAACGCAGCGCGCAACCTTGTTGGGCGAGTATGTTCCCGTCTTTCTGCAAATGCTGTAGAGTTAGACGAGAAAGGGATCCAAGTACAAGTGTAACCACCCGCCTATGAAAGCAGTGACCGTGTTCCAAATGCCTTCTGCAAGGGCAACGCGTGCAACAAGCTCCTTGTCGGCGCTGTCCAGTCGTGTTTTTGCCTTTTCCAAGAACTCCCCAGCTTCCTTGGCTTCCTCAACGCCACTCGAGCCAAGTCGAGATAGCGCCAAGCGACAAAACATGTTCGCGCCTTCCACGAGCGTCTCCACCCAGCGACGGTCTGTGTCACTGTCACCATCAACACCTGCAACGCGTGTCTTGCTTACGACCTCGATGTATAGGCGCAAGGTACGCTTCGCAAGCTCCGTATCTCCCGAGACATACAGAAGCCGGGACATGTGCCGAAAGATACGGTAAGAGTTGAAGGTGAGTCGCGTCGCCCACCAGAGGACCTACTTGGTTGTTAAAGAATGGACGAGGGCAAGATGGAGGGTTCACTGACATCAATCACCCACTGGGCTCGATCTGCGACCGTTCCGCTCGCTTCCCACACGGCGACGGATAAATCGACGAGGTCTTCCACCTTGATGTTCCGCTCTCCGGCCTTGGGAAAGTGGGTGGACTTATCTAAGACCGTGCGGTATTCACTGATGATCGAACGAGCTGTGTTGAGCCATTGCGGTGGCTTCTCTGACTGTAGGGAGGGAGAAGGTGTCACCGGAGGGGAGGGAACACGGAATCGGATGATGAGTGCGCGTAGATGCAGCACGGCGATGATCGAACGATGGAAAGTGCGAAAGGTGGGAGGCCAATGATTGCTGCAGGACCTGTAGTGAGTGAAGAAGTTCCCGATGAGATCTTCCGGGTCATCAAGATGTCGCGTGCGAGCGAGAAGCGTTATGGCACGGAATATGAGACGTTCTGCCCAACGCCAGAGTTCGCGGTACTGGGGAAAAGAGGAAGGGGGTGTTTGTGTGGTCAGGGAGCTTGGGATTTCGCATTCGATGATGATTAGCAGCGGGATGACAGCCTTGTATGCTTGAATGGCGAGTTCAGGGTTCTCTGGGTGGAGCTTCTCGTGACACATGCCTAGGGGTGGGGCAGATGGCATCTAGAGGACAAAAAGAAGAAGGTTCTAACCTTGTAGACAGAAACTCCGAATGGACTCGGTCATTGCCCAAGCTCTGCCGTCGACGATATTCGTTGTGGAGGGAGGCGACTCGGCAGATAGAAAACTACCGGTCCATGACGTGGACGAGTCTGGGACAGAACCGGGTTGCAGGGTGGAAGCTTCGGATCTGATTGTAGAGGAGAGAGGGATGTGGCTTTGTGCATCAGAGATCACAGGTACCTTGACAAGATAGTCGAGGCATTCGGATGGCTTTCCCAATGCATACGCGTAGAAGGCAAGGGCGAGGTGAAGAGACTGTGGCGAGAAAGCTGAGTGAGTGGGCAAACTAGAGTCAGGGTCGACGTACGTCCGAGCGGGTACTCTGGAGCTTCTTGAGCACTTCATAGCCTGCGGTCGCCTCCTGGATACGTTCGGGGAGCAACATGCACTCGGACGCGAGACGGAGTTGTCCGTCAGGCTCTGACCCGAGCTGGTCCTCATCCACGACATTTGCAGAGAGCAAAATGGAGAGAGCCTGTGTCTGTGAGGCGATCTCTGCAAAGTCTTGGAATCCTGTGCAATGCTTGTTGAATTTGTGGATGAGTCTTGACCAGGACAAAGTGTAGCCGTGGGGGTCCTTTGCGGGGACTGGGGAGGCCCAGAGTCCGGCGGTGAGGGCAGCTCTGAGCTGGGCCCAGTAATGTCGGTCCTTGCCATGCACCATCCGAGTCACCGTTCCAACCGAATCCAAATCCACCTTATATTGCTTTGACCCCCCTCCAAATCGACCCCCCCTTCCAACACCTCTCTTGCTCGTCGTCCTCCACGATGCCCGACTCAACGACGCCCTCCCTCACCCCAGACTACACCGGCTCCGGCGAAGGCGAGGGGTCTTCCTCGCCTGCCTCAGAGACCGCACCAAAAACACGTCGCCTCACCGCATTCTACCCCAACATGAATTCGAGCAACAAGCCGCTCAAACCGTTCAGTCGCAGCGCAGCCAAACGACAGAGCGTCATGACTCTCGGAAGCATCGAGCACCTCCAGCACTACTTCACCAAGACTGGCATTGTTGCAAAGTCAAAGTACGTTTCCCCTTCCTCCACTTCGTGCCTCGCCGTTGAGGTTCTCCAAAAGTCCCTCAAAGAAGCTGAATAGCCAGCTCGTGCCCGCGATCGGGGGCTTAGCCAGCTTGAAAATGTCAAAGCCATCCTTGGGCAGCATCATGGACTTTGAGCTTCCACCCTCGCCTGCGGTTCCAGAGATACGGGAGCCAGCATTCCTCCCCCTTGTCAAGACCTACCAGACAGATCCAGAGGCGTTCCTTCCTGGTGTCGTCGAGGACCTCACTGCCATCATTCATGCTTGGGGCATACATAGTATACGCGATACCCCCCTAGATCCCAATAATTCAATACCAACTCCCCGCATGATCGACGTCCTTGACACCCTCAAGACGACTACCCACGCCATCCGCTCCGTCCGCAACTATGTTATCGCGCTTCCCGACGAATCCGCAAGTACGCTTCGTACCCAGTACAGGAACAAGGTTGCCGCGAGCGTTCCTGTCCCAAAACGCAACTTGGCTCAGTCAAAGTCCCAGCTTGACCCCCTATCTTTGATTCGCAAGTCCGCATTAGAAGTGCTCGCTGCACTTCGCGAGCTTGAAGAACGCTCCAGGGTGCCATTATCCGACGAGGCATACGATGCTCAAAGCGATCGCGGTTCATCGCAGGGGCAACATCCACAATCACGTGGCACGTCACCAGTGGCCATGTCGGACGATGAGTCGGACCTCCCACATGTTGACCCTGATATGTCAATTTCATTCGTGCACGTACTGGGTCGTAACGAATCGATACCCGTCTGGGAGGACGAGAACAACTTGGATACGCACGGCCTCAGTGAGGAAGAGCGAGAAAAGCGGGAGCATTGGGATGATCGGCTAGTGCTTGGTGGCGGGTGGTTGTACAAACAAGATGTCAAGCTTGCAGACCTCGGAAAAGAGCAAGATGTGGTTAAACGATACATAGACCTCGTCGACGACGTGTTATTTGGAGGCACTAAGGATGGAAAACGCGGTTGGGAGCGGGAGGGTGAGAGGAGTGCAAAGAGGGCAAGGGAAGGTAGAGGTCAGAACCGGAGAGTTAGCACAGGTGATGTGTTCACCTACCGATTCCCCAACGAGGCACCGCGCTCAGGGCGGCGCATCGTCTCTACGTCCGGCATCCTCGACTCGATGCGCAGTATGTCGCTATCGGAAGAACCGGAAGACGTGGAGACACTTTCCGAGGCAGAAAGCGTGGATGAAGATGATCTTCCTGATTGGGCTAAGCGTTCTTTGTTTGCAGATGACCCCGTCGGTCAGTAGACGGGCAGAAAAGGGTGTGCATCTCTGCTAATGCTTGTCTTGCAGGTCGCGCACATGCCCTCTTGATAGCCCTTCTCCCTGAGAATCTCCGTTCGCTCGTCCCACCTACAGCTGACAAATCTGCATTCTTCAGTGCACTCACATCAGGTCAATGTCTTTGTGCAGCTTACAATACTGGAGTGCGTCGATCCCGTAAACCATGGGGTTTCATCAGTGTAGACTCTGTACATGACATCGCCTTTCTCGAGCAATCCTCAGATGGCGCGGATGGAGACGAGAAAGGTAAAGTAGGATGGACATTCCGAAGAATAGACAACCTACGCATATGGGCCGGGTACGTATCCAAGCCGCTCCGATCGAATCACTCGCTGACGATTCATCTTGGTCAGCGCACTCAAGCTTCGTTATCTCATTCCCCTCGTCGTCCCGTCCGCACCCGGTCGACCAGACCATATACCTCGTCCAGCGGGTACACATTCACGCGGTGCATCTCCTGCACGTTCTTCCTCTGGCCAGGCTGCGGTATCCTCCGCCCTTGCGGACGCGCCATCGCCATCACGGGTGGGGATCCGCTCAGCCACGGCTGAGCCGCCTCTGATCTTTGACCCCCGCCTCGTCGCAAGGAGGGACGACGGGTGGGAAACAATGCTCGAAACTGTTGTATTACGATGGGTCAAGGCGGTCGTGGAAGAAACAAAAGGCGAAAGTCCACGGTGAGTGTATGGCAGAGCGAGACACTAAATCGGATCCTCGCCGGTGGGCAGAATATGATTTACCATGGTGTTCACGTTGTCTGGATCTCCTTTGTGTTTGTGAACTTTGTTATCCTGTGAGTCTCGTGACTGTTACTCTACCTCATACGTTATACCACGCTGCGTCGCGTTTACCCAGTACCCTCTCTCCTGTCGTCTTTTCATTATGCCTCACACAACTTGCATCTGTCCCAGTTCACATCGTGGATGGCTTCTCATTCTCTTGGGCTCTATACTGTAGATCACTTATTTTATTACCGTACATATCAGGAGTACAAGTACCTAGTATCACTTGTCCATTGCGCATGCCGGGACCGGCCAACCTTGGCTAATGACCTGGCGCAACAGAGCTCCATTTTATTCCCATCTGTTCATGTAGAAAAGGTTAGCGTGGAATTCAAGCCGAGGCCTGGCCTGGGTGTGTGCGGAAATTATTCGCGGTAGGTTGATGTGGTCACGAAGCGATCCTGCCAGTGGGTATGTGAGTACCCCACTGGTCGTCACTCTTCGCTACTAGTATTGCGGAGGTATCTATATTGCCATATTGCATTACCATCATTTACTGCACTAATAGCGGTCTTGCCACTGACGCTGAATATACCGTACTAGTATTGGTGGGTATACTTACCATCAGACACACAGCGTGAATTCATCGCAAGCGGTCGAGCGCGGTGCGAGTGATCGGCTCCTTGCTTACCTAACAAGTGGATAACTGGTAGGGTACTCGTCCGGGGCTCCCTCTTATAGTTGTCATATGCCACACAGCTGCTTTTCTAGTCACCCTGCGCAGCGTCGGCAGGAGGTTTTGGTTACAGGTCTTGCGCAACTACAACGACGAAAAAACACGACACCGTCCGCACATACGGTGATAAATAACGTCAGCGCGCTTAAGGGTGTCACATATCCAAGTCCCAATCGCTGCTACAAAAGGTGACGGTTCGTTTGTTTCACCAAACTTCGAGAGCGTCAATTTACCACATGTGGCAGATAAGAACAGCTTCCGGGCTTTCCTGATGGAGCCAGACACCAAGGCGTTGTACACGCGAATAGTGCCCACGTTTTTCATTTTCGTCGTTTCCCTCTTGGGTGAGGCATGACTGATCGTAGTAACCCTCTAGCCCGTGACTGACCTCCACATGCCAGCCGTCTCCTTCCCAACCCTCTCTAGGCATATCTCCTTTCTCCGCATACCCCGAATATTATTTTTCATCGGCAAGCATTTTGGAACGGGTTTGTTTGCCATCCAGACCGCTTCTGCACCCATCTCACTGACACGTTAACTAGGCGTCATATTATCCACAGCATTTGTACACTTGCTGCAGGACTCCTTTGAAGCTCTCAGAAACCCCGCGGTGCAGGATCGCTGGAACATAGGCGAATATGTGGGCCTTATCGTGTTCGTGATCCTCCTCTGCTCTCAACACAGGCAGCATACTCATAAACCCGCCAGATTATGCTCGCTTTTGGCCATATTTCTTGTAGAATGCAAGTGTTGTCTCTACCTCGCCATTCCACACCTAATCACAGGGGACATATAGACGTATCGACGTCTTATGTCGACCAACTGCAATCGTACAGCTCACCATCTACGTCCATCGCACCGACCCCTCCAGCCGAATTCCCTGCGGATTTAGAGCGCGCACCAGCCACACCCAAATTCATCAACACAGAACACTCAAACTCAGAACGATCACCGCTCATAGAGACGATGGATTCTGTTCAGACACGGAGCGGTGTTCATCACGACCTGGACCACTCGTATGGTGCTGTTCACCACTGCGGTCATACGCACGATCGCGTGGATGGTGACGCATCAGCGTTTTTCGAGGGTCACCACAGACACGAACCGCGAGACTTACACCACTCACATCATGAACGCAGTCGACCTACAACAATGTATGGCCCGGAGGAGTTTGCGCAGGGTCGACCGAGCGGTGTGGGCGAATCTGGCCATCGGCACCACCACGACTTTGAGGATGACGAATACGTCACAGATACACCTGAACATAGTCATTTCCATCAACCCTGCCATGTCGATGGGCATGAAGATGGGGTCAAAGTGGGAAAAAAGAGACAGATCGTTGGCATACTTGTGAGGCTTCCTTCCACTCTCCGACCTTGCACTTACGTTGGTCGAGGTATTACAATTAGGCATCATGATTCATTCATTGGTCATCGGTATGACCCTGTCGATAACGTCGGGTCCGGACTTTAGTACGTTATTATTAATCTTCCCTCCAGTCCATCGCTAACACAATGATTGCGCAGCAACCCTTTTGATTGCTGTGATATTCCACCAGCTCTTTGAAGGACTCTCCTTGGGCATACGAATAGCCTCCCTACCATCGTCCCAGGAGCCAGAATTCAAATATCTGAACATACTCAAACCCACCCTTGCAAGTCTCTTTGCCATTACCACGCCTGCTGGCATCTTGCTCGGGATGCTTGTCTTTAACCACAACGATGACAAGGGTACGTCCCGAACCCACTAACCCCATCCTAGATTTGAGCCAGGCTGATGGCTTCATACCCAACCAGCACACGTGCTTCTTACTCAGGGAATCATGTCCGCCATCTCGGCGGGCATGCTCACGTACGCTGCGTGCGTCGAGATGCTCGCCGGCGACTTTGTGATGGATCCGATCTTGTGGCGGAGCGGCGTCGGGAAACAGGCACTCGCACTCTTCAGTCTGGCAGCTGGTGTCACTGCCATGGCTCTGGTAGGATCCTAAGTAGGTCTTTTCGTGGATCGTTGATGTATTGTTCGGATGTTTCGTGTACTTAGTCATCTTTGACTCTTAATTCCGGTTGATCACGACGTCGCGTCACCCGAGGCATTGAGTGTGGACCAAACCGGGGCCCGTCACCTTTGGATTTGTCAAGACACAACGAGATTACAAACGCGCAGTGAGACTGTCGTACGGAGGGGACAAGGAGAAAAAAAAATAGAGCATACGAGGGAAAAGTCAAATGTCAGAATGATGAAAGCAAGAGCGAAGAGTTCGATGAGAAACCAGAAAATTACGGCCGCTCATTTCCCGGTAACTCAAACAAACGCTCGTTCTCTATTAGTACACCAAGGGGATAAAAATAAGAAAACAAGAGAGAGAAACAAAAAAAAAATTAAACAAGACAAGACGGGAAAGCCCGTCGGGGCGACATGGCAAGCGCCGATGACATCAAGCTGTACGCGTGTCGAGGTCGAGAAAGCTGCGCGTGCGCGAGAGGGGTCCGGAGGACAGGGACGTCGACGAGCGGCGCTTCTTGCGTTTCGCGGGTCCTTCCGGTGGGTGGGACTCTTCGCGCTTGACAGGCGTAGGTGTCGTGGGCTCCTTGACGGTCCGCAGGTCGATCAGCAGAGAACCTTCCTCGCGCGTCTCGGTAGTCAATGACACCTCTTCGTCCTCTTCGCTCTCCCGCGTGCGCTTTTTACCTCTTCCGAGAGAAGGGGAAGGGGGTGACGAGGACGGGGTGGAGACGATGTCAGGTTTCGCGCTCGAAGAAGACCGCGAATCTTGGGAAGACTCGTGAGAAGAGGAAGAGGTCATGTCGGTGGAGAGTGAAGCAGACAATGCGTTGTGATACTCTGGAGCTAGAACTCGCCCAAACGGGTCCATTTGCATGGATGTTGCCAGCTGGTGCTGCCTAGCGATGAGATCGCTGGGACCGCGAGACGGGGGAGGACAAGACGACGGCTGAGTCCGATCGGGCCAGCGAGGGACGGGTGGGACAGCTCGAGCGCCCGGTGGATCGGGTCCACGGCCATAAACACGCGAGATCTCGAGCCAATCAACATCTTCAAGCGGACCTCTGAAAGCACCTTCTCGACGCAACGGTTTGGTGCGCCTAAAGTCAATAATGGTATCCCCTTTCTCGTCACGGATGATTGACTGGTAGCTTGGACTGCCAGGGGGGTGAATGGTGACGGTTCGCGGGCCGCCGGGGAAGGATACGATAGCGACCACGGAAGATGCAGGACGTGAAATAGGGTCAGTGGGAGATGGCGCTGGGGCTACGCAAAGGGGGGAAGTGGTGGACACGCTAGTTTTCACCCCTTCCATAGCAGCGAGAACCTTGGCATTCTCCTTTTGCTGCTGCTCTACAAGCACGTTACACGCCTCCGTGCGGGCGACAATCTGAGTCGTGTCTTCCTTGAGGGCCCTGGCTTGGCATTGAAACTCGGTGAGCTGCGACTCGCACTTTGCAACTTTCTCGTGAAGCGACCCGATTTCTAGGAGCAGTTTTCTGTAGGAAAGATCATCAGGTTGAGATTGAGGTACGACACGGAAAACGACACACCCAAGGAGGTCATTAACATGGGTAGGCTCCTCCAGCAGTTGCTTGCGGTTGAGCTCGGTTATGGCAGCTTCGACCTCGGTTTGAGCAGTATTCACGTTGGCGATCCGCCCATTCTCCATGCCTTCTCTGATGTTTTGGAGAAGCATGAGTGCGGCGGTGTCGACGAGTGCGCTCGCGCTGGTCATGGCGATGGGTAGATGGGTGTGTGTAAGAGTATGAGGTTGGAGTTGATGGTTAAGAGTATGGTGTAGAGATCAATGGTTTTTATTTCGCGGGTGGTGGAACAGTGTCCACTGTGGAGCGCGTGTGATCTTTATATCCATCACGGGCTGCGACGCTTCGGCCTATAACAGCTGGGTCAAAGCAGGAGAGACGCTTGGACATGCCAGTATGGCAAGCTTTGATGACAACGCTTGGACGGTTTCATAATCAGCTGTGTCCTCCGTCTCGACTCATCCCAAATGCGGGCCAATAGTCCCGAGGTTGACCCGCATTTGGGATGGGTGAGGATATCTACGGGGAGGGACCCGGCACAGCAGGAGCGTACCATGGCAGCTGCCGAGTCGTTGGCCTTGCTTTGACCATGACCTCGGGTCCAAGCGGCTCATATTGTACCTGACAAAAACTGAACTCGTAATTATAAGGAATTGGCTGTTACCGATGAAATTTGACAGCTCTTCGGAGATGGGCAGTGTGTCCAAGCAGGTCCTTGAAGTCACGTTCAAGTGGGAGCCAGTGACACAGCATCATCATGGCAATTGAACCGTGTCACTTCAGAAGTCAAGGTCACAGTGACAACAAATCCATCTTGTCTTGTCGCCGAATCAACCAAGAAAACTCCCCGCCAATTCAAAGTGATATATTCGGGCGATTCTACTTACCCTTCACTTCAAAATTGGAGTTGCTATGTCAGTCAGCCCGACCTCGCCGTGGTCATGACTGGCCCAAACGAGCCTTCATTGTTCTCGTACGGCCATGGTCGGATTCTATTGTCGTCCACGGCCAGCGGGCTATGCATTCTCGTCAAAGCAAGCTCCATCTCGCACACGCACCTCGAAACGTCTTCAGTCGGAAGGCATCCAGCACCATCAAGCAAACGATATTCTCGTGAAGGACATCGTGCAGGATATTCAATCAAGAGAGACCCACGCATACCACACGTAGTAAGAGTATTATTCACTCCCTTTTCTAACACACCATTGGCTTCTCAGCTTCGAGTGTTCGCCATTTCCCTGACGTGGCAGACAGTCGCGCACGTCCGAGTCTTGGCAAAGTCGATTCATCGTCACTAGTAACCAAGTCAACCATCGCACACACTTTTCGATCTGAGCAAGGATAGTGCAAAGGGCGCAGCAAAGACAAAAGCGAAAAGAATCCCCCAAAACGCATGGACTCGATGCTGATTGTATCTTTGTTCGTCACCCCCCGACGTCTCTGATCCCACCATCTCTCATCTCCTTTCGATGGAACTGCGCAAGCGAGGTCAAAAGATTGTGGAAATCTGCATGCCATTTGTTGTGATGAATGTCAGCAAGATCATATATGTGTCGACGTAACGACGTACTCGGGGGGTTCTGTCATCGTGACGGCCTTTCTACTCCGGGTCGCTCACACCATGATATTCTCGAGTCCAGCAAAAAGGCCTTGGTCAGTGAACATCCCAGCCACGATGCCTTCCTTCGAGGATTGAACGTGTGTATAAAGAAGTTCGTTGAACGTATTGGGTTTTACGGTCAAGTTCGTACTGGCCATTGGGTCTCGAGTTTGCTGGTGGGTGTATTGGCTTCAGGAGTGCTTTGAATTCTGGGTATCGTGCAGTGATGGTGGTGATTATAAGCCGACGACTAGCTTTGTGACATTCTTTCTAGAGCTCGGACAATAGCCCTTTGATGGACATCCAGAGTCAGCTATGACATTTCAAAGGCCCGCAGTGTATAGGAAGACTTGACAGTTACTGAGTCAATGCCCCGCTTTGTCCTCGAGTACAATTATACACGCAGGTCGCCTGACAACGGCCGAACTCGAAAAAGCCGTCTAGGGATGACGCTTTGTTCTTTGTTGGGCGAACGAGTTAACAAGACATACTGTGGCCGGGGGAGAAGACAACGTGCAAATCGACCACAATGGAGGCTGCTTCATTCAAACTGCATCAAGTACCGGGCTCAGACGGTCGGGTGATCATCCATGTATCCGCGAGCAATGCCACTACGACCTTGTTCCAGTATGCTCGGCGCATCCTCGCCCACTCTCGCTTCCAAACCCCGAAAAGATCGAGATTGCAGGTACAGTGCTGTCAGACAATGCATGTGAGATCGGATCAAAGCAAGCCTTTTGCTTTGTGCGCCACAACACGTACCTGCGGCACTCTCCTGGAGTACCGTCATCGCCCCATCTTGGTTCCGGAGAACCACTGCGTTCGGCGACGTGTCGCCGCCGTCAGAGGTTTCTGGGGCTGCAAGTGTAAACGATATTGGAGACCATGTATTCGGGAGTATTGGTATCTTACCATCGAAGCGCCTGGCGTGGCGGTATTTTCCGGTAACAAGTGAGAATGTTGGTCGGTCCGGATCTCGGTCTTCTTCCTCGTTCGACGTGTCGTTTCCAGCTTCCCAAAGTGATCAGGGTCAGAACATATGTCCATTGGGGGTAAGGGTACCAACAACCATATTCGGCGAGCAGTCGCCCAAAATCTAGCACATAGCGGCCACTCCATGTACCCTCAGCTTGAAGCGCGACTTCTAATTCGTATGGCGTGACGATTGGTCGATAAAATTCCTGTGGGTCAACTTTTGGGCAAAACAAATGTGATTGGTCAACTGACAAACGTACTTTCGACTCGATGACACTGTTTTCCGGACAGGCCGCCAAAACGAAGCACTCGATCTCCATAAAGTTCCCCAGCTTTGCGGGGTTCAACTTGCCGACGCTGATCGTGTAGCTTTTCTTTTGTGCTTTTGCAAGAATCTTGCGAAGATGGGATATGAGAGGTAAATAAGATGCTATCGAGTGTTCGTCAAGAATGAAGGGGCGATCGTGGGATACAAGCACTGACCAACACCAAGCGTGCCCACGAGGATACCAAACACGTCGGCATCGCGCGCTTTCTGAACGGCAGCAAAACGTCGCATGAGCAGTCTGTTCGTGCGCTCCGACTCTAGTCGCGAGGATTTCGTGATCGGATTGTACGAGTAAACCTGTCAATCACACTCATCAGCTAGCATCAACACCATCAACCAACTAGACTCACACGACTTGAGGAATGCGTCATCAGCAGGTTTGTGAGGGTGAGGCTTTCTTCACCGATGTATACGATAGTGGTTGGGGCCTCGTCGTTTCTGGAGTCGCTATCCGACACTGTAGATGTTTTGGCTTCATTGTCAGGCGTCGAAGGGGGTAGTGCTGGGGCTGGTTCGATCCAAGTCGGTACCTCGTGGTACAAAACGGATAGACCGGTTTTGTCTCGAAGTTGTCCCACAACCTCCGCTATAAAGTTCGTCGCACACCTTCAGGAAGCACAAAGGGTAGCCTGAAACTTGCCTACTCGATATGCATACCCAACGTCGTGTCGGACAAGAACAGACTTTGTCGTCATTTCACCCGCGTCGGGGACGCTCGTGAGGATCTTGCTCAGTTCCTGGACACAATCATCGACATCAATCGGCTTACGACCAAAGATGTAGACGACGGGTAGCCTAGACGTTCTATTCCAATTTCGTCAACACTGGGTTGGAGGATAGGAAGTAGCACTTACTTGCTCATGCACGCATGGCCATAGTGAACCATCAAGTCTGCATCAACGTGCTGGGCAGCGACCTCATCGACGCAGCAACTACGTTTGCGTGCATTTTTGAGTGCGGAGCTGGTCGCAAAATGGGCTGTATCTCACTTGCCGTAAGACGTGTCTGCCAAAACGTACACGTCGTGTCCTTTCCCCACGTTCCGCTTGAGCAAGCGATAGACAGGAACAGCATCACACAGGAGTTCGTCTGGGAATTGGAGTGCTACCTGTGTGCACCATTCAACGATCGGGAAACGAGTGTGTGGATGATGGAGAGGATGATCTGACCCGCTTGTAGTCCCCTTTGCGGATGATCTCTGCCGTCCGTTCGACCTCATAAAACTCGTTGACATTCGAGGAATCCGGACGCTGTGCGGACGCGGTGGACGTGATGTCAATCGAGCGCGCAATCGCCTCTTCGCCGGAAGCAGTGAATGCAGAGGGAGGTAGCTGTTCGGACATTGTCCTGCCAAGATCAAGTTGGCGGACTCCGAGTCACGTTGACCCGAACATGCTTGTTATGGAACTACTAAGAGTGCCGCCCATCCCCATGATAAGGACATTGTCTTGGCTCTCCCGCCGCCGCCGCAATGCAGTAAGGTACGAATTTACCGCCCATAGTACTGTATATCATAACCTTCACAGCGTTTAGAAGCACCTCAGTCGTTTCCACCCATCTTATGGAGTGGGCGAGGTGAGTTCCATTTACTTATTTTCTAATCCTAAACAATGATAATGTAACTGTAGTTCCAGGCAACCTCTTAGAGTCTGTCAGCTACCCAAGGATGCATCTCACACTTTCCAACAAGTCTGTTCGCAATGCCATCTTCACCAGTGAAAGTGGTCAGGTGCTATACAAAACGACCCATCCATACT
>JBBPRH010000381.1:0-22403 GCA_038092915.1 Boletus pseudopeckii | reverse complement strand
GTTGCCAGTGGAGTTGGCTACTAAGGTTGGGATACCTTCAGGTAGGGTCATGGTGAGGTTGTACGTGGCGATGAGGTCAATGAGTGGTTGCGCTTCTCTGAGGTTTGCTTGCGTGAATAGGTGGTGGTTTCTTGAGTCATTCCAGAGGGGGTGGTGTCTGTTGAAGTCGCCTAATAGTACAATGCTGGTGGTTTAATCCTGGTTGTTGGCAGTGCATTGCCTTAGTTCAAAGTGGTTTTGGAGTAGGAGGAGAGTGTCTTGGTGGTTGCAGTGGTTGTACACATTGTATATGTGGAGCTTTCCCCATGGCCCCAATATTTCTATTGCAGTGATGTCAGGCGAATTGATGGGGATGATTTTCCAGTGGTCTTTGGATAACACTTTGTTGATGAGTAGGACAGATCTTGTGTGGGTGGCATTGTCAGAGTTATGCTGGATGGGGTAGACCACATTCCAGTGGACTGCACATGCCCCGAATCTGATCCAGAATATCTTCAACTTTTGCAGTGCAAGCTTTACCCTGCAACATTACAAATGCCAAGGACTGCATTTACCTTTATCTTGCTGGATGATTTCATCCGAGATAATTTGGAGTGTGGAACATTGGAAATGAACTATCACAGTGGAAGATTCCTCTTTCAGCGACCACCACCACCAAAGGTGGCACTTCTAGGACCCTGGGTAAAGAAAACCGCCAACCCCAGCATTCTTAGCATGGCCAACCCTAGAACATCACACAAGAAGACAGAAGACACCAGAAAACCAACACACCATCAATCCCCTCACATCAGAGTTAAAGGATGTGATAACCACATCTACAAAGACCATGGAAAACTGCATCAAATCCACCTGCTCCGCCAACCCCCCCACACAGGGCCCTGCTCACACTGAGATGTCCTATGTGGACATAGCAAAAATGAATGTCCCACCAGATCTTGCTGAAGTACTCACAAGAACGGCAGCCCAAAAACACATCATCACAATCAGAACCACATCAGAAAGTATCAAAACCCTATCTGAAAAAGAGCTCATCACCAAAGCTAACCTCGCCCTCAAATTCTGCTGTGACATCCCAGAAGGATCAACCTTTATGAGTGCCAGAAAGGTAAATGAAAACACCGTTAAGCTAGAAATCAACTCACTGGCCAATGCCACATGGCTGAAAAACCTGACCACTCTCAACCCCTTCCTCACCACTTTAGACACCAATGACTTCATTCTCCACCCCTCCAACAAGCTCATCACAGAATTCATCCCCATCTCCCTGAACCTATCCAACCCAATAATGATCCGCCAAATTGAGAAAAACTCCAACATATCTGATGAAGCGATGACAGCATCAAGTGGGTCAAAAACCCCACCCACAGAAAACCCAACCAGAAAGTGGCACACACCATAATATCCCTACGCAATGACAAGAATGCCAACATCATCATCCGCACTGGCCTCATCATCGAAGGGTGAAGGATCTCCATGCACAGATAGCTACCGGATCCCCACAGATGTTATGGTTGCTAGGAGATCGCCGCCCCCTCCCATACAGTGTGCACCTGCCCAAACCCTGCAATCTGTGGAACGTGCAGTGAGCACGACCATCCCACCAATGAATGTACCACCACAGAACCCACCAACTACCACTGCATAAACTGCAACATGAAGGGTCATGCCTCGTGGAACTATATATGTCCAGAGTTCACCAAAGCGAGAGACAGAATCCAAGAACGCAGCAAATCATCAAAATACAAGTACTTCTCCCGGATAGACAACCTGTTCTCGTGGACTACAATCGAAATGACAGACTTCCCCCCTCCAGTGTCCGACTACAACCCTCCCTACCATCCTCATACCAAACCTCCTAGAGGCCACAGAATCCCACAGACAAACTACCAAGCCCAACTACCACCTTGCAAAGAACACAACCCTAGACCACTGACAACTCAACTACACCAACCCTGCCCCCAAACTCATCATGAACACAGAGGCATCAACTACCCCATCCAAACCCAAACCTGCTTAATCAACTTCAGCGGATGGGACAACAAACGCCACAGCAACAACTCAACAACCAGGCGCCCCCCACCACCTCCACCACCTGCTTCCACCACCACTTCCACCTTCTCACTTGCCATCACCGCCAACATATCAACCTCACAATTGCAATTGCAACCTCTCTCCACAGCCACAGCCCGCCCCCAAAGACCGAACTCTCCCCGCAACACCTCTCTCTTGAACACAGGTGGATACTCCCCCAGCTGCCCCAATGCCGATGAATCCCACTACTGGTCAACATGAATGACAACCCTACCAACAACATCCCAGTCACAATGACCACCATCAGATAATATGACCCACTTGGTGGATGAAGGTGTGATGGAATGTCATCTAGGTCAATGTCTTCCCAGGCCCCATCATCTGCAGATACAGTACTGGGCCGTTGGATGTATTGGGACATTTATGGCCACTGCTTGGACAAGAACCACTATTATGGCTGAAATGGACTCTGATGGAGCTCAAAGCCGGTCTGTAGCAACATCTTTCAAAATCTTTCAAGACTTGGGGATGCTTCACACAGCTCACCAAGATCAGAGATGAATCTTCAAAGAATGCCCCGGTCCACTGCTGAATGCAGTGAAAAGGATGTTTCTGATGCTGGTCCCAACAGCACACAGTACATAACAGTGGCTGACCGAAACAGTCTGAACACTGATAAATATCATTCTGACAGCATATACAATATTCTCAGGGATTAGATGGGGCTTCCATGTCCAACAAAGTTTGCAGAAATTCTTCCTTGTGAGTGACCCTTGCCAGAGATAATCATTTGAGGTCTAGACATTCATGTGGATTAGTGCATTTGCCAAAATCAATAATGGGTACAATTTTGGGGGGTAATTGGATTGGCCAAATGTCATCTAATTTCCTATCAACAGTATCCAGCCTTGACCAGATATCATCAGAATAGTGAGTATGTGACAAAGAACATACATGTTGGCACTGAAGGTAAACTGAGAGTCAGATGGTCCAGGCTTGCTCAGGGTGGACTGGATGGATTGGGTTGGCATTATGGAAGTTGGATTCTTGGTAGCATCCAATCTGACAAGAGTCAACTTAGGCCCCCTTGTGGTATTTTTGGTTATTGGCATGAGTAACTCTTCCAGGGTTAATCTTTCGTTTGCTGGCATTCTTAGACATTCTTAGGCCAATGGAAGATAGTACAGTAGCATGAAAAACATAGATACAACTCACTTCACACTGCAAGCCAAAACACAAATCAGTAATACATATGTACTGTCACAGACAATATTATTTTTCCCTTTATTTCTACTATTTTTCCTAGCTTTTTACAATGACTTTCACATTTAGTCCCTATTTATAGTCCCTATAATCCAATCCTTCTAAATGCTCAAGTCCATCCATAGATCTAGACCTCCAGACCTTGTGGCATCATCATGCCATTATCTACGACTTGTTCAAGGACTAGATCACCTCATACTCGCCTCATGCCCCTATCTATGACTTGCTTGCCTCATGTAACCCTCATGC
This sequence comes from Boletus pseudopeckii, assembly GCA_038092915.1. Taxonomy (NCBI): domain Eukaryota; kingdom Fungi; phylum Basidiomycota; class Agaricomycetes; order Boletales; family Boletaceae; genus Boletus; species Boletus pseudopeckii. Next base: position 18,860 of record JBBPRH010000381.1, on the reverse strand, counting down.
TATGCTTCCCTTCCATTCCATGGCTGTTGATGCACATGTTAGCCTCACAGCAAAAGTAACCAATCTAGGAAAAAATCAAATGATTCTAGGATACACCTGGCTTAGTGAACATAGCTCTGATATTGATTGGACTTCGCAGAAATAACCGATCTAGGAAAGAATCAAATGATTCTAGGATACACTTGGCTTAGTAAACATAACCCTGATATTGATTGGACTTCTGAAAAAGTCAAAATGACTTGCTGTCCCTGGACTTGTCAGACCCTAAAAGAAAAACCTCCTTTCACATGACACATTGAAGCTGAAGAACAGAATTCCTTAACTCATATCTTTGCCCTGAAACACGATGAACCCTTGCCAAAGAAAGATCTGAAATCAGAAGATCTTATACTACGACGGTACCATGAGTACATGAAAGTATTCTCTAAGAAAGAGTCAGAATGAATGCCAATACGAAAATCCTGGAATCATGCCATAGAGCTCAAAGAAGATTTCAAACCAAAGAAAGGCAGATTGATTCCCCTTTCATCTGAGGAATAGAAGAAAGTATCTGATTTCATAGACGATCAACTAGCCAAAGGATACATATGGCCTTCTAAATCCCCTCAAACATCACCTGTGTTTTTTGTACCAAAGAAAGACAGTAGAAAACGCATGGTACAGGATTATTGTTATCTGAACAAACACACAGTCAAGAATAATTATCCACTCCCCTTGATCTCACACAGCTTGTGGACACTTAAAGGATCAAAATGGTTTACAAAGATAGATCTTCGCTAGGGATACAACAATGTTCATATCAAAGAAGGAGACGAATGGAAAGCCGCCTTTGTCTGCCACAGAGGATCTTTTGAACCAGTTGTTATGTATTTTGAATTGTGCACTGATTCCAAAGAATGTTAAAGATATATGCAGTTTTTTCGGTCTAGCAAACTTCTATCGCAGATTCATAGAAGGATATGCACAAGTTGCAAGACCCCTTAATGATCTGACAAAGAAAAATACTCTTTTCAAATGGAAAGGGGTACAACAAACAGCATTTGATATGCTTAAACAATGATTCACGACTGCTCCTATTCTTGCTTATCCTGATAATGATAAAGTATTCCACCTAGAAATAGATGCTTTTGATTATGCCACCAGAGCAGTGCTCTCAATAGAACAAAATGGCAAATGGGACCCTGTTGCATTCTCCTCACATTCCATGACTTCTGAAAAATGTAACTATGCAGTTGCAGATAAGGAAATGCTCAGTGTCATTAGATCACTCAAACAATGGCATCACTACCTTGAAGGTGCACACCATCAGTTTGAAATATGGAATGATCATGCCAATCTCCAATGGTTTATGAAATGCCAAGACCTTAACTGTTGGCAAGCCTGATGGGCACAGTATATGACATGTTTCAATTACAAATGGCTCATAAGGCAGGCGCCACTTGGGTAAAGCAGATGCCCTATTTAGATGTGAAGACCATGCTATTGAAATAGAACATGACAATACCGGAGTGCTAGTCATTTCACCTGAGCAGATTAGTGTGACAGCATATTCTCACTATCTTACTGTCCGTCTCTGATAGATGTTAGAGTGGTTGGAGTGGAATCCACATGTTGCTAAAATAGTTGAAATGGTCATGGAGCATTGGTCGGAACATCAGAGTCCCTCAAGATTGAATGAAGATCAGCCATGAAACTCTGTAGCACTTCCACAAATGCAATGGCACCATGGTTTTGAACGAGGAACTCTGCAGTCTTCTTGGGAAAATGAGGTCAGTGAGCCATATGGTATAATGTTGGAGGCTTGGCTCAGTCAACTTCTTGACTTACATAACTTATCAGCATCTGAAACACTATTCTAGTCTGTCAACCTCTTACCAGTTTGACTACCATTGGACTATTGAATGCCTTCTTGCCTGTGATGGCCAGACATTATTTTTTGAGATGATCATCGATGATTCCTTGATGGAGTTGGTGTAGTATATTGGAGGTGATGCATTTTAATATGTTAGCATGAGGGAGATTGGTCCAGAAGGATGAGAAAACAGGATGCAGGTCCTCAGCAACAAATTTGGGTGGGTATTGGCTGGTCGCTTATATGTGGAGCATAAATGATGTTTGGTCTTCGTTGCAGCATGGAACTTGGGAGTTTTTACCATGTTGGTCAGCAGGCACATGATAGTTGGCACTGGTTCTCAGTGCAATACACCACCATGCATTGTTCTGGGTGATCACTGATGAAGGACATAAGCACCGGGTGTGCTCACCTGATGAGACCATCAGCACACACCATATTAACATCCTCTTGACCAGCTTCTACAAGGGGCTGAACCATGTAGTTACAATACATGAATGAAAGCTGGTACAAGAATGAGGGAGATACTAGCGGAAGTGCTCTTTCCGGTCCAGAACAGGAGCATGACTTGTTTGCATGTGAGCTGTGGGGAGGGTGGGAACACCTTGCAGGTATGTATATGACAGGACTCATGGGCTCAGGACCCAGGGGAGTGAAGCTGTGAGGCACCAGAATGAGAATGAAAGAGGAAGAGGTGCAGTGGATGTGATGAGTAGCTGGAGCTGGAGGTCATTAAGGATGGGGGATGGCAAGAGGTGTGAAGAAACAAAAGCATGCCATATGGCCTTGCTTGTCTGAAGACTTACTGCTCTGGATGGGCCTCATGCCTCGTGATTGTGCAATTGACATTGGTATATGTTGACATACCTAAAATAGGAAAGTGGATGGCCCAAGCTGGTTTCAAAGCTTTGAATCCTGGCTCACTCTCTTTTCATGTGCTCAAGCTTTCCCTCACTGCTTGACGCCAGCAACATACACAAACCACTTATCTCCTTGACTGGGACCTTCCTTGATGGATCCCTCAGCGACAAATGGCATGAGCTGGAGTGCCTTCAACATGCTGAAACAAAAGGAGGAGGTCCTTGCTGTCCTGAGCAGACTGACAGGAAACGGTCATCTGGAACATGAACCCATTATAGAGCACCTCAATATGGAGCATCCCATCGCTCACAATGGTCAGGTGCCACTTGGAGAGCTGCTTTACAAAGTCATGCCAGTGATCCATGCCAAATCATCCAAATTCACAGAGATGTGAGCATAAATAAAGCTTCTTAGGGTTGTTTTCTGATATTTGGTGATTCAGGCTTCCAAACATGTTCAGAGAGTTTGGATTCTGCAAGGTGATGCAGCACATTCCATTGCATCTCTGGCCAGCTTTTAACCATTCATCAGGCCTCTAAATCACGATATCCTTACTTAGGGTGCACGGTTCAACTTTTCCTGACAGGCTACTCCTTTGAACTTTCCTTCCCATGCTGCTCGCCCTCACTTGGGCTTTTGTATGCAAACACCATGACTCCATTTGCCCCAGTTACATCCATACCACCCCATCTATGATTGAACTCACAAAGAGAAGCTGAACCATACCTCTGCCAGATCCTTTGGTATGGCCCCCTTGCACCATTTCTTCATCATTCTGTTCAAGCTTGATCACCTCATGGCAGTTGCAAGGGGGGAGCCATGGAGGGGCAAGCAGATGAAGTCAGCCAATGAGGCATGGTTTTGATACAGTTGTCAAGGGCATGAGATAGTGGTGAGTGTTTTGTGGTGATCTTAGGCAAGCATTTTTCCCTTTCTCCTCCAAATGTTGCTTGTATATACTGACGCCCAGTGCTGCTTTTCGTTTTCTCTGACATGCACTCCATTTGAGATTAATGGCTGGCAAACATGTCACTATTTTGGATGTGTCATATTCCTATTTCAAGGTAACATCATATCACCTTCAAAATCAGATCCAGGCCCCACTGCAGATGTTCACTTGATTCAGACCTGGAGAGGATCAGGCTAGACCCCATCCCGAACTTCCATTTGCTCATTGTCCATGTGGCCGGCACACCCCCAAAAATGAACTTGGTGGGCGACACATCATGGCAATCAATATATGTGTCACATGAGCATGTGAGGGCACGGTCAGATCTGTAACCCAAGCATTGTAGGACTGGGGCTGAGGAAACTCAAAGGAGCTAGTGGGTGATTCATGAGGTCCCATGCTTGGGTTGACATCCCTTTGTAAGAATGAGTGAAGGGTAAATCAGCCCAGCAAAACAAACGATACAATGTCATTAGTATCGCATCGTTGAATCTCGCCTGGAGATGGCTACGAGCTGGCTACTTTCATTAATCCTCACCCATTCACTCACTCTTGTCCTCATCTTCACCCTTACCCTCATCCTTCCCCTGCTTGCCTTTGCCTCACCCTCTTGTTTGTGCCACCTCGCCCTCTCGTTCACACCACCTCATTCTCATTCTCATCCTCACACCCCTACCCTCATCCTTGGGCTCACCATTGCCCTCTCTCATCCTGTCCTCACCATTGGCATGTAGAAACGATGATATATTGTTTGTGATCATGTTTGTTGTACAGTCGCTTCTACTTGCTTTTGGGCTCTGGCTCTGGCCCTCACGCTACTATCTCATCCTTCTATTGTGCCAGCAGGCTGGGTGGTCACTCCTGCATATATTTTCTTGGCTCTGGCCCTGACCCTCCACTCATCCTTCCCTACTGCCCCACCCGACGCTGATGGTACATTTTGCAGTTAAATCCTGCAGGGTTTTGCACCCGAAATGGGGGCAGGCTGGGTTCCAGATGCTTAGACCTGTGAGCAAACCTGCACCTGGGGTGCAGGTGTGGGCTTGGGGGTATACCTGTGCTCTTCTCCACCAGAGGGACAGACTTGGGCAGCATAATGCAACTCGAATCTTAAACCTGACACTAAAAGATATGATACATGTGCATGGAGCAAAGTAGGTGACAAAGAGATGAGAAAGAATGAACAGGATGTGAATGAGCAGTGAAACTCCATGTCAGGATTTATATTTCACCTCCCTTAACCTGCTTTTTCCCCTGCCTACTCAAGGACCCATTTTCACGAGGTTTTGCCTTGCCCTTGTGAGATGGACCTGTGAACCATTGATAGTAGGGGTCATAAGCAGTACAACACAATCTCTGTGAGACGAAGTTGGACCATTTGTCCCAGTTGATGACCCATGAGGGAAAGAACATTCTCTTTCAACCAGACAACTAACATCATCCATCTAATGGAGAGGATTGAGGGTCTAGACCTGGTTGATTAACAAGTAGAATGGGTTATGGTTGGAACATACCCCTCTCGCTATATATGTAGCATCAGTGCTCTCCAAGTTGAATCCATCAACTGGGTGACAAAGAAAAATCTCGATCGACACATGCTGCAACGACATCCAAGTCAAACCTTCAACGACCACCTTATCGTAGAACTCGTCGGCAAGGAATGGCTTCAAGAAATCCGAGCGGGAGATAAGACCTTTGACATGGAGTTGAATAACCTTTGGGTCTTCTTCATCAAGTATTGTCCATTGGTTCACTTCTTTGATGTATGTTATGAAAGCCAGGTCAATGGTAGATGTACTGGCAAGCAGGTTCTTCATCTTCTGCTTAGTAGCGACCAGAGATACCATGAAACAGACCTCACCCACCCATTTAATGGCATAGTTGCCAGGCTTGTGAGTAAGCGTGCAGAGAAAATCTGGGATTGTGGGGGTGGGGTGTTGGATCTTGGAATTCAACTCCACATTGAGGATGTTAGCGGGCACATGCAGATTGCTGATGAAATGATGAACCAGGCTTGAGAAGTGAATCAGTGAGGATTTGTGGAGCTGAAACAGCGACATGATATGTAGTTCATTAGTTTCGGGGAGATACGTAAACCTTGATAATTGTTAGTGATGTTTTTTGCATTGCAAACTGCTCACTTAATGCGGATCGGTAGATTGTCAATTGCAGCCAATAGGTCGGCAAATTTACCCAATATGACGCCCTCAAATACCTGTGGCATGATTGAATTTGTAAGACAGATAGAAGCAGTGCATTTGGGCCATACCATCACTCAGTCAAGTGTCAGGTCTTCAATGAGGGCGATATACTGGTCTTGGTGAGAATTAGATATATGATTTAGCCGAGAAGGCAGGACGACGTTGACTTATTTGATTGTTATCTTGATTATCAATTCTTGGTTTCACATCACTGCCAGTCTTTTTAACTGGGACCCTCCTTATATTTGGATGCATGAGTGAAGTCTTTCATGTCAGTTCGCCAAATCTGCTGAGAATGCAGGCGACATAGATGCTTGATTTTGGTTATAGAGAGCTTCTGGTCATTTGAGAGGCCAGAATGTGGAGTGTTGGTAGATGGCTCTTCCAAATGGTCCCAACCTTCATTGGGGGCTCAGAGGAAATCACCGGGGGGGCCATTGGGTGGGGCATAAATATTGTATTAGTTTATGACTGTGATTCCTGAAAGGATATAAACACTGGGTGTTATGATTGCAGAAATTATGTATAGTTCTAAGGATGGTGGAAGGAGTATATTTGAGGCAAGGATGATCCACCACTCATAGACCCCAATTGATTATGTTAGAAAAGCACCACATTGATAAGATGGAAAGAGATACAGTAGAATGACATCTTAGCATGGAAAGAAAACTACAGTTAGCTCTACATTAAGCAGGGAGAAATAGCACAGACTCACGCACTGTTGGTCAAGCTGCGTCGACCTTCGTCAGGGAGGTGATTTGAATAAACTGTCACTGGACCAGTTGAATAAACATGGGGAATTGGGAGGGCTTTGAATAAGAAAAGAACCTGCAGAAAGATGAGAGGATACATCTGGCAACCGAGAGATGATTGATGCATTGAAGGCATGGACCTAATTAGGTGTGTTGAGGTAATGATGAGAGTGGGGGTTAGCATTGGGGTGAGATTGAGTCAGGGTGAGGGTGAGGGCGTAGGGCTGTATCCACACTCTTCCCAAAGCTATCTGTTGATTGCTGGAAGTGAATGAGGGGGGGTTCAGGAGGGTGTGAATCTTCTTGATGGTGGTAGTAGCTTTTTGCTATAATGTAATTTAATTTTTTCACTTGTGGAGAATTCTCACCACCCAGGGTTGAGGAAGACGCTGAGCTCAACACATTCAATGTGCCTCCTGATGATAAGGCCTCACTGGCAAATCTAGGTACCCCTTCTAGAATCCCCATATATCAATCACACATTGACAAGGACAAAGACACTGCTATATATCACTGCAATAATGTCACCAACGCAAACACCCCTCACATCTACACCAATGGATCAGGAATCGGTGGTAATATAGGAGCTGCCACAGTCTGCCATCAAAGAGATCAACCCACAGAGATGCTAGCATATTACCTAGCCCCACTAGACCTGCTAGTCTATTCTACATAGGAATGATCTCCATTGACCCTGTTTCATCCAGGTGGAAAAAAAAAAACCCCATTGATCACGAAGTATAGATCATTGATATAGGTAAATCTAGCGAGGCAAACTAAGATGAGACATGGTACATTTCTTTGTCTGCAAAGCAATTGATGTAGTACTGTTCATATGTGTTCAAACAAATTACACTTGATACTTGCAGATTTGGTAGCTTTGTAGCATATACTGGAATCAGTTCAAGAGCATGTAGAACACTAGTGAGCAAGACAATACAGTGATACAGTGAAAGGTGATCGGAGACAGTATTGGGTGGTGGGCATTGAACCCTATACATTCTGACCCCTGCATGGTCATCCTCTGGTCTTGATGCCAGAGGGAAATATTCGACAAAGAGGAGGGGTGAGAGAAGACAAGGAGGAAGGTTAGGGTGTGTTTTTCCCAAGAAAATGGACAGCACACGCACAACCCCTATGAAGGAATAAGTCCTGATCATGGAAGTGAAAGGCTACATACGAGTATTATCCCCATTACTGAGGAGTACTATACTATGCAAGCCATAGGGACCTTTGTCCATGCATGGGTCAGCCCATACAGCCTGGGTTTTCGTGATGTATTGCGAACAGAAAGGAGATCATTGTTGGATGTGAAATTTGTACCAAATCTTCAACTTTATTATTGAAGTGCAGCATTCAAAGGAGCCTCCATCGTTGGAAACAGTGTTGATGTTGATGTACTCTTGAAGGTATTCCAACAGATGGGGCAACTTGTAGATACATTGCATCTCGGTGACAGGCATAGCTGTGCGATCTGGAATAGCTGTCACATGAAAAGTGATTGCGCCATCAGGACTCAAGAACCCTTTGGGATTCGCAAAATGATTGCAGAAAGGTTTGGATCCTCTCACTGTAAGTTCCACCCCGAAGTGACTCGAGAGATGAAGGATAATGTTGGGTCAGTCTCAGTGACCAACATATCTTCCACACTGACAATAGCCTGGAGTGGCATGATTGAACAACAAAGAACATGGTAAAGGTCAAAGTGTCACATATTTTCCTCTCGGTTGAGCAAGAGAGTGACCTCTTCAATAAAGGTGTCATGGTATCATGTTGTGTGCTCGAAAGGGTTCTTGCAGTGGGTGATTAGAAGGTGTTCTGAAACATCAGTGGAATATTGGTGCAATGCACCATTGGTGATGATATTGTGAGTGAAACTTTGCATCAGCTTGAGCTTTGGAATCTTGAAATTGTCCTTGACACTCTTCACACCACAACACGCTTCTGCCTCGATGACAGCATGCTTTGTAGAGTGAAAGTGCTGCAACATAGCCACCATCTGTGTGATGGAAGAGTCGGTATGTGTAGGATTCTGAGCTCGGTAAATAAACTTGACAAGCGACCAGATGATATTGACAAAAAGTGGGGTGGTCTGACCGCCGGCCTCAGCAATCATTGGAACAAGAGTGTGCTGGACATCTTGATGGTCACAGCTGGTCATCTGTTTGATGCAGGAAATCCCCAAACAAAAGTGCTGGATACCAGAGCGACAATGCTGGTTCTTGTAGTGCTCGTCAAGTAAGAGGTTACCCACCGCTTCCTTGCACCATTTCAGAGGATGATCAAAAAAGAATTTATGACACGTATGGAGGATCTCCCCATTCAAGAAATAGGCAGGGTCTGCAAACCTCCAGTCTTGCCAGAACGGAAGATGGACACCAAGAAGGTAGATAGCCTTTGCCTTTTTCTGGAAAGTGGCAATGTCCCATGGATGTACGGTCACACAAAGCTCCATGATCTGTTGGAGAATATGTCGACCAGTGCATGGTGGGTGAGGAAAGGAGTCGCTGAACTGTGGCATCATGGCAGTGGTGATAGGGGAAGCATTCTTGGACATGCCAGCAACAAGTTGTTGCTCAGGAAGATCAGCAACATAAGCAACAAGTGGGGTAAAGCAATTCTGGACATAACCGAAGGGGTCTGCCATTGGCACGCCATGTTCTGCAGTCTCCTTCAATGAAGCGAAAATAATATCCATACATCTATGGGACAAATGTGATGCCAGAAGAGTTTGGAAGTCAGGATGGACATTAAATTCAGGTGTTGGAATGTAACCAATGCAGCACCATGCATATGATGTTGCTTGCATCCTGATGTCAGATTGGATGTTTCCAATGGTGATGAACACAGGATGCATCTCAAGGCTTCCAGTGTGGTGTGTAATGGGGGTCTTGTCGGATGCAATAATGACTGGGATGATGGTAGTGCCTTCTGGAAGATTATTCTAATGAGAGGTAAGCATAAAGCAAGATAGTGACAGATTTCCGTATACCTGAATTTGATGTGCGTGGTTGCTGTATTTCCGTTCACCATTCCATATAACAATGTATGGATCAAAAGTCATATGGTTGGCGAATACAGGATTAGCAAGGATATCCTGGATAACTTCTTGAGCATCATGCCAGATCAGGCAAATGGGTTGAGTCATTGTAAACCCATCAACTTTGAGTGTGGTGCATTGCCAAGCAGGTCCACCCGGCAACCTATCCATCCAAGCTAACAAGCAATCTGCTGAGCAGAAAGTTGGTCATTGATGGTTACTAAACTATCCATTGTCCATGAGCTGACTGTAAATGAATCTTTGATTCTGTCTACAAGACTCACCCACTTGAGCCTCAAAAACTCATTAATCTCGGACTGGTTTAAGCACTGAACAAGGAATTTAGCCAAATCACACTCTCCTTCATCTTCAAATGGATAGTACATGGCGTGTTCACGGTGCCTTTCATATTTGTCCATCTTCATCTCGTCCAGTATGGTCCACCCTCGGCCGTAGATATACCCTGATGTTGAATGGTAATATCCAGTTACATCTTCTCCATTCTCTGCATAAAATGCAGGTGATATCAGGTAGGAAACCTCATTTGTGCCAAGAAGAGAACATGACTATTGAGGATGGATGAGGTGAGCAGCAAATGTGGCAGGAGATTGGAAGGCAGCATGCCATGCTGGACACTGGAGGAACTCACTACAGGTAGGTTGGAAGTTATCTTTAAACAGGCAAGTGATAGGAAAACACTCACGGCTCTTCAGGTAGTTCCATTTTTAACTCAATGCATGAGTTGTGGATCTGCAAGCTGCATGGTCTGTGCACAGTGAGCTCCTTCGTGGCAGCTGGATTGAGCTGCAAACTTGAAAAAACACGAAGTCTTTCAAACTCAGCCAGAGTCTAACTCAAGACCCTTTGCTTTTGTTCCAAGCACTTTCTTTAGTCAAGTGAGTTATCGTTGTTAGTATGAGCTGGCTGGTGCTAAATGTCAATCACAGTGCAGGCAATTATGAGGAGGTCTTCACAAGCATCTCCTGCTGTGATGTCATCCCCCTCTGAGTCCTCCATGAGGTCGTCTTTCAGATCAATGGGGATCTCCACTCAGAATTTACAGTCATCACCAGCCACTTCCCCTCTACTCCCCTTCAATGTGCTTGCAATTCACAAGCACAAACTGAATCCACAGCCATCACCAATTACCTTTCTGCAATCCCACGATGACATCCTCACTCATTGCAGGCATACACTTGATATGCAGGCCGATGTACACAAGAGGTACCAGCCGTACCCGCCTCGGGTCATCCCCCCTGCGCTTGAACTCCGCTTTGTTAGCAGGAGCATTGGAGATCCTTCTTTCACAGATCTTGGATTTGAAGATGTCGTCAAAGTAAGTTCCTTCATTAATAATATGCTTGACTGTAACCTGTTCTGCCATTAGGGTAAACATATTTTCATGTGAGGCCTATCATGATTCTCCAACTTGGTCATCCAGAAGGCCTATATGGTCAAAGTGGAATTCAGGAACAGTATCTTGCGCTGTATAATGTTGTGTCAAGCCAACATCGATGTGACAGCATCTCATATGAATTAGTTTCATGCAATGAAACAAGAAGCACATAATGGCCTTGAGAATGCTGATGAAGAAATGAAATGGGTCAAAGAAATAATGGGTATCTGAGGAATAGATGCTGACAATCTAGCTTTCCACCATGCTACATATGCGGACGAGCTTGTGGCGCTCACTATTGCCAACATGCAGGTGGAGCAAATGATGAACATGCTTGTGGTGGATGATGCCAATAAGACGTCTGATGGGGATGACATAGACAACACAGATGGATCCAAGGACAGAGATGACCTCGTGTACAAAGATTCTCAGTAATCTAGTATGTGATAATTTTGGATATGCCACGTGATATGCTGATAACACTTCAAACTTAGTCACATGTCCTGTTGTCTTACTAACATGTTTTTGTATAACCATGCTTGTATCTATTATCCATTATATCTTGTTCTTGGCTGTTCAGATCCCATTTTGATTCCACCAATTCCACCTGTAATGGTCCAACGAAGGGGAGGCCATAGATGCCAAGCTGTCACAATCCCACACCCAACTCCAGGGATGATTGCTGGACATGCTGCAAATCTTGAAGCCGAGCAGCCTCAAGACACTTTGTTTCATACAGAACTGCCACCAATGGCACCACTCAAACCACAGTCCACACTCTTCCAGACGGAGCAAGCTCAGGTGATGGCAACATCATGGGCACAGCCACCATTAGTAGGTTCCAGTTCGTCAACCTTGTGCATGATGTTGGCGCAACCTCCCTCCCACCGACCAGTGCTGATATCTCGATATTGCATGCACAGCCTGATTTCCTGTCAGCACCCATCAGCACTGATCCTTTGACATTGCATGTATCGCCATTGCATGCACAGCTTGATTTCCCATTGGCACCAATTCGCACTGATCTCCTGATATTGCATGTGCTGCCACCATATTCTCAGGCAACAATGTGGGCACAGCCCACTACAGATTCATCAGATACCTATATGGAACTGCTTCCAAGTCAGCCAATGGCATCATTGGTGCCACCTGAATTCTCAGCCCAGTTTGACCCACTCCCCACTCCGGGTTCATCTAATGCTGCAATCCATGTTGATTGGATGTGGCAATCAGACGGCTAGACGAATGTTGTGCCTCCGACGTATGAATATGAGGTCACACAGTCCTCATCCGGGTCGCTTGGTCATCTTTCCAAAGTCTTTCTCCCCACCCCAGCAACTGCTGCACAACACCAAATAGAGCTCCTTGATCCACAATCCCATGTCATTGCTATCTGCCCACTTCAAGGTGGTGAAATAACAAGCCAAATATCTCATGAACACCACAACATGATACAGGTAGGCATCCTGTTACTAGCACATAAGTAAGTTGTAGTTATCGATGTTGGTGCAGACTGTCCATATAAGCAGACTGAGGACATTGCAACAACACTCCCATATCAGACTCCCAAACTCACCCAGCCCTCTGCTGGCAGCACTGGGCCCATCCAGGTTGAATGATCTGCTCGCTCCAAGTCCAATCCCACCAGTGCTGCCACTATTTTCAGAACTCACTGCTGAACGTACTACTACCGCCTCTATCTATGTGTCATTGTACAAGCAGACCAGGACCAAAATTCTTTCAATGGCCAAGGGTGACCTCCAAAGGCAAATGTTTATGTTTATGGCTGTTTCCAACACACTCAGTGAAAGGAACCAGATGATAAAGCAGGCAATGAGAGCAGCCTGAGGGGATAATCATGGATCGGGTGCAAATATCGACATGCAATATTCAAATTCATCACTATTTAATAGGGATCTTGACAAAACAAATAGTAATTTCGCATGTACTCGTGCAATACATGGCTACCATTCATCAGTCATTTTGAGAGGTGGCATCTCATCTAGTGGAGAGACACTTTGGCATTCACAACAGTGTAGAGCAGGCAACCCGTCAAATCAAAGAGCATTGTACCTGAGTTGTCACATTACTGTCGACACCTGACTTCGGTTTCCTTCACACTGTGACAAGTGTAAGTTCTTTGTTCCTCCAAGTCCCTCTTACCAACTTCAATGTAGGATATGTATGGTAATGCTCAGACTGTTTACCTTTCTCATCCTTGCATCACAGATATCATCACCAATGTTGTCTGGAGGACTTATGGAAGTGGTCAGTTTGCTACCACAGCCACATTCACCCCTATTATGGCAGTCAGCATGACTGCTATTATTGTTGCATTGTGAGAGCTGTGAACAGGCCAATACCGGAAATTGGCTTTACAAGGTGATCAATTTTTATTTATGAGCAGGCCACAGCATTTATTGGATCCATTCAATCCAATGCATTGTATGTTGAAAATGTAAGCAGCATAATAATGTACAACAACACATTGATCTTCCTAGTTGAGGATGAGGCAGAGAACTCCTCAGAACTGGTACAAGGATCAGATGAAATGTTGCCATAGATAAATGATAATCTGTACTATCTCATGTGAATAGATCTTTTTGTTACAACATTTGAATGATTATAGCACACTTCGGCACTCAGAAAAATTGTACTTCCTAAACTGGAGGGCTGGGTCATGTTTTGTCGCACTTTCCACTAACTCAGATGGATTGGTGGTTGAATCAATCAAGCTTCAAGCCCGAGGCCCAAGATGTTGTACCATTGCAGGTGATTATGCATATTATAGGATTAGGTTCTCCCAGCATTTTTCTCAATCTCGCTGGTGGTCAATCATATCATTCATATGAGCATACATATCACCATGACAGTGTACATATTTCACTAGCTACTACATGGAATTATAGCTTCGGATTCATGTTTCGTCCTCGCACTTCCTTCAAGATCACAGAGAGAATCTCTATTTGCTTACACAAGGCAGCTTTCACGTCTTGCTGTAACTCTTTCATTGCTCCTTCCAAGTTGCACTCTGTGCTGACCTTGAATGGAGATTGAAGACGACATCGCTTCACTGGCAGCTAGGATGGCTGGACTGGTGTAGAGCTTGCTCGAGAAGGCATCACAGTGTTCATCAACAGCCCTCCAAAGCTGCGACATGGAGTTGGAGTCTGCAACAGAGTCTGCAGTAGACTATTGTAATACTGAACTTACACACATAAGTAGTCACATACCTTGATTTCTTTGCCTGATCACTTTCGTTTCAGCAGGTGGCGCTGCACAGTATCAGATCCAGGCACAGTGATAATCTCGTCCACATGTGATTTATTATGAGAGGGACTCTCACAGGCCGGCTACAGCATATGAAAGTCCATGAGTACAGGAACGAGGGAATATCAATGCAATTACCAGTATATCCTCGCTGGTGGGGACAGCCAAGAGGGGACTTAGCAGAGGTGAAGCTGGTACCACTGGTGTCCCTGCCTGACTGTAGATGTAGTGACCATTTTCATCAATGGGTGCGCCTTGTCCCACACCTCCCCATCTTGCCTGACCCCACTCATCGTAGTCAGCATTACCATCATAGGTCACACATGGAAAGGTAGTTGAGACATCTGGTCCTGACTTCGTCCCCTACAGTATGTACTAGTTAGTGGAAAAAGATATTCATTGTCGGACACAGCTTATCCCTGGCATCTCACTGGAAGAAAGTTCCTTGATGTCACCAACATTCTCGGCCCTTGGCCGTTTAGCCTGTGTTAAGGACAATGCTAGATACAGGTTGTATTACTTCAATCACTTACATTCTCTGGTCCGGCCTGAGGGACATCTGTGGGTGACTCAGATCACAACCGCTTTACATGAGCACATCGTGTCAAATCACTACCACTTTGTTGCTCTGGTGTTAACCAATAAAAAACCAATCAAATTTAATATACACACCTCGCTGGTATTGTCGTCACCTGGGCCGTCATCCAAAAGCTCTGGTCTCGCCAGTTGTTCACCAACCCAGGAGTCTGGATTCTTTACATCCATAAGTATGAGCGCTTCTCGCACAGCCAGCTCCTCGTGTGCAAGGTGGCTCAACTCCACATTTGCAGCTATATCCTCTGGAGCTTACCAATCTGGTGACTAGCAGCGTCTCTGAGGGTGCCGTCAATCCTGAATTCCGATCATGTGGCAGTTGTTGACGGTACTATTGGCGACCAGGGCCAACTTGAAGTGCGGACCAGCCCATCTTGGAGGGTGTGCCATTGATATGATCCAGATTGATGGGGTCACCAGACCAGGAACTTACGACCACTTTCTGAGTTTCAACTCTGTGCCCAATCATCCAAACCTAACTTTTCTACCAAGCCAGTGCATGTATGCATGGGGTGAAGTGCCTCAGCCAGTCAACCCATCACTGAACTTCTGCTTTCCACTCTGAGTCTGTGGTGGGCCACATACACGTTGTCACAACACTGTGCACCATAGCCTTTATTGCAGTCATATTCATAGGCATGTACCTCTCTCTGATGTTGGATGGGCATTTCAGATGCGGGGCACTATTATATGCACAAACATTCGACTCAAGTAGTACTCTCCTTCGTCATCGCCCAAGCTGTATCCACCATTAAAATCAGCTTACTGCACGAGCGAAGTTCCGACTCAAACACAACGACACAGAGGCTGGTCCAGCTTTCAACAAGACAAGACAACGACAGGATAATGTCAGTGATCCCAGCATTTTGATATTGAAATCTATCTCACCTTTGTGATTGCAGAACATCAAGCCAACAACTGAGTCAGATTCAGCCAGCAATCCCCAAGCTGCACTGCCGCAGGAATCCAGCATACCATCACTGTCAAGTGAGTCAGGATCAATCACTCAGGATCATTCCAGTGACCCAGGCTTGGGACACTCTGGTGCAAGTTGCCCTATGCGACTTAGATGACTACCTGCACAATTCAGGGACATGCTTCCAGAGCCGTCTCTTCTCTTCCTGCCAGACTCAGCAGCTATCCCTGCTGGCAAATCATCCACATCTAAGGCCTCACACACCTTACCTCAAATAATCCTCCATGTATTTGACTCCTTTCATACTTCCTTCAATAAAATTTCCATTGCCTGTGATTACTGCCATCATCCGTCATATGATCCTGACACCTTCGTAACAATCAATCAACTCTCAGATACCACAAATGAGCCAAGGGCAAATGTATTGCCAATCAATGTCCCTTCCCTACCTCCAGCACCTCCCTGGCCATGAACAAACATGAGCATCTGGCAACTCATGTCATGGATGGTGACTGGCAGCAGGCAAAAGTCCGAAGAGGAGGTCACTCACCTTGTACACAAAGTCATACAATCAGAGGATTTTGATCACACCCACCTTGACAGGTTCAATACTGCACTCAGATGAGGAAATTTGACAAATCGGAGGATACCCCTGGTGAAGATAGCCTATGACAAGCCTCTTTCCAAGAGTCTTCAGTGTGTATTCTGGTGCCTACACGAGAATGCAATCCGGATGGAAATGGACAATCATTCAAGATATCGGGACTGTTCCACCACTCTCTAATGGATGTCATTCATGCCGCCTTTGCTGAACAGGCCGCAAGGTGGTTTCATCTCACACCATTTAAGCATATCTGAAAGGCACCAATAACAGGTCAAGAGCAGCACATGTACAATGAGTTGTACACCTCAGATGCATAGATTACCACATACCACAACTTACAGAAGCAAAGATGTGATGATGGCTGCAAACTGGAATGCATCGTCACTTGTCTGATGGTCTGGTCTGATGCCATGCATCTCACACAATTTGGTAGTGCGTGGTAGTGCGTCTGCATGGCCGGTGTACCTATTCTTTGGGAATCAATTGAAATATACCCAAGCCATTCCAAATTCTAGTGCATGTCATCCTGTTGCCTTCATTCCGACCATGAGCTTCATTGAACATGATCCTTTCAAATTACTCAGATCTGGTGAGATCAGCTGCCAGAAACTATAGTTGAATTCATATCTAGGATCACACAACAAAAGACTATCAACAACATTCTGGCTCATTGCAAGCGTGAACTCTTTCAAGCAGTCTGGAAGATACTGCTAGATGATGAATTCATTGGCGCATATCAAAACGGAATGGTGATCAAGTGCCACGATGGCAAGTATTGGCAAGTCTTCCCTCGCATCTTCACATATTCAGCAGATTATCTAGAAAAGTAAGTGATCAACTTCAACTGCTGTAATACTAGTCTGCATGCAACAGTGTTAATCTGCTGGCGGTCATACTAGGGTTCTCCTGGCCACAATTCGGGACAAAGATAATTGTTCATGTCCACGGTGCCTTACTATGAAGACAGACTTTGACCGGCTTGGATTTTTATCTGATGCATCGTGGAGGATATCAAAGGCACGTACATATATCCACGAGAAGATTGCTGTGGCATGTGCAGCTATCTACAACCTTTGTTTGCCAATCAAGGATACCATTCCAGAAGCACACCTCAAAACCATGTCCCTGGTGCCTAAATTTGTAAGTCTGTCCTGTAAGTCTGTCCTAATATCTGGCAGGTGCACAATGGTTCATTAGTTTCGAACAGAATGTGATTGCAGATAGTCTCAGATCACTTGGATGCAATCTTTATCACATGCTCGTGGTCAATCTTCTCCACGAATTTGAACTAGGGGTATTCAAAGCGGTCTTCAAGCACCTGTTACAACTGCTCTATGTGATTGACCCAAGCAAGGTACCAATTCTAAACCATTGGTATGCTATCATCATCTCAGTTTTAATATTTACATGATAAAAACATTCTTTAAGATTTCGCCAGATACCACCATTCAGAAAGGGTTCAATTCGCCAATTCCCTCTGAATGTTGCAGAAGCTCATCAGTGCATGGCTCGACACTTTGAAGATGTCCTTCAGGTGTATGCCATTCAGTGTAAAATTCGCATAAACCACATAGTATCCTTAGTGTGCAATACCCACCTTTGAAGAGTTATTTCCTCCTGAACATGACAGTGTAGTGTGGATTCTCTTCTCTTTCGACTCGCCCAATGGCATGCCCTCGCCAAGTTGTGGCTTCATACAGACGAATCTCTTGTTTGTCTTAATGAAGCAACCCGACTACTTGGCTCACAATTAAAAAAGTTCTGAGATTTCACATGTGCAGCCTTCCGCACTATGGAGTTACCCTCTGAGATAGCTGCCTGGTGGTGGCAGAAGGAAGGTAAACTGAATCTGTTGAACTCAACTGCCCACAACATTTCTTCTGCCCACCTAAAGGCATTTAGCCTCATCACATATAAGCTGCATGCTTCAGAAGATTATGCACACACAATTCGTTTGTTTGGAATGACAGATTTGTATACTACTCAAATTGTAAGACATTTCAAATTTCTCATGATAGATGCGACAATGACTACATTATTAGGAAGAGGTTGCACATCAATGTATCAAAAAGTTCTATCAGTCAACAAACAAGCACGAACCTGCAGGGCAGATTGTGAAGCAAGAAAGGTGACATACCCGAATCTGACGCCAATGCAACATTTACTATACCCATGGTGATGACTGTGCAGATTCACAGAACGACTCGGATTCACTACAACCTCAACTTCATTATCAGTTGTCCAACTCACTTACCAACACTTTCAACCTGGTGCAGTTCCTCCAAAGTTCCCCCAACGATCCGCCACTTCAGGTTAATTCTGCCTAACTTGATGAGACAACCTAATGCTCACACATATTCAACTCCAGGAGTTCATCCCAAAGCTCAAGGACCACCTTCTGTCCCGACTGCTCAGTCATGAATAC
>JBBPRH010000380.1:0-22481 GCA_038092915.1 Boletus pseudopeckii | reverse complement strand
ACCGGATACATTCACAAGTACTGATCCTATGATGCTCGAATTGTCTTTGGAATTAAATAATGTGCCACCTTGGGTGCGAGTGCATCTAGCAAGGGTTTGATACGCCCACTTTCTGTCCGACAAGTCCGTTTGATATCACGTTCGGTAGCAACTATCAGGGATATCATGATATGGCTGTATTCATATTCATATTGATTCTGCTGTCATTGGCATTACAGTGATATTGACAAGGCACTGTGATCGGCATGGCGTGCGACTTTTGTTGGATTCTAAGTATTGGGGTATCGCACAGCCCTGACGGTGTCCGGACGAGCCGGTGAGGGGGACACGAGCGTCAACGCCTCCTCTCTTTCTGGCAAGGATCGTCGGATTGGATGTAATTCAAGACTCGGTTTGAACGTCCATTCCGAAAGATACCCGCGACACGGTTGTAGGACAGATCACCTTGAGGTCACGCGAGGAGGGTGGAGTGGAGTGGGATCCAGGGTGTTTCGTACGTGGGGTATTTATGCTTGTTCAAGGTGGCTTAAACGTAATCGTAGATCGACATGGGACTTTATGGAAGCCGGCGTCCGCCTTCTCTCCAACGACCTCGTGAGCTCTGCCATTGCGACCTGCGTGAGTGTAGGTATCATTGCTCCCTGCACATAGAGATCACGTCCAAAATACATGTGCATGAAGGCCTGCAAGGTTATCTAGGCGCGTGTTTCCTGTTTGTGATCCCTGGACTCGTCTAAACAGGGATTAGTTACGCCAATGCGTGTCGAGTCCTTGGTTATCACGTTCGTGTATCCGTGAGTTCCGTTCCGCTGATTCAGATATCGTTCACCCGGCACTGATGCAGGGCAAGCTTGTGCACTATGACCAGCAGTGTGCTACTTTTGTGTACATGCGTGTCGTTAACACAGCCCATTGATATTGAACCCTAACATTGAGGTACCAAACCGCTTTAATGTTCCCCGGTCGAACCGGCGGCGGCAGGCTACTCGGGATAACACCAACTAATGCCGGTTGCCAGTGGGACGTTGTTTTGGATGTGCAGATCCCCCAGAAAACAAGGGTCACGTTGGAGGAATATGCACTTTTTGGGCTGTCATTCACACAGACCTCTCCAAATAGTGACACCGTTCATTCACCCTGCACGATAAAAAGTGGGGACTGAATGGACCACACAGGGCGCCTTTTCTTCCTCTTCCTCCTCCTATATACCGCCTTCGTCCTTCCTGCGGCTCTCCCACCACGCTCGGTGCGTGTTTGCAATACAACTGCTCGTTTCATTTCTCCTGACCTCGTTCGCTCCCACCAGGGGGGTGAATAATCATGGCGAAGCCACTACTAAATTTCCGACGCACAATCGTCAGAGCCGTCTCCGATCCCGACTCGTTCAAGGCGGGGATATCAGAGGTAAAACATACTCCGCGACGCCCAAGCGTCACTAATAAATTGTGATGATCGCCACAAAGACATGGAATCGGAAAAGGTTCGCCTCGAAATTGCGAGCCCCGCAGGTCACCGGGCTTGTCGACGAGTCACTCGAGGCGGATGAGGTCGTAGACGATTTTTCCCTTCAAGAGGTGATCGATCAGAGGAAATCGGATATGCCGCTTCGCCTCATTTGCACCGAGGACGGGAAGCTGTATGATCGACATGCGATCGAAGCATGGTTCAAGATAGAACATGCGGAATTGTTCGACCCGACCGCGGTGTCGTCCGACGCAGAAACGATGGTCGACGTTGTGAAAACGTCGTTTGCATACGCCATGTTATCGCACCGGTGGGATGCGGTGGAGCCGTTATACAAGGACGTCCACGGCTCAGACATATTCTCCCTCCCAGAGTCCTCCGGGACAAGGAAATTACAACACTTTTGCCGCCACGCGCGCGAACGCGGGTTTCGCTGGGCATGGTCCGATACATGTTGTATCGATAAGACCAGTACCTCGGAGCTCCAAAAGTCGATCATCTCCATGTTCAAGTGGTACCGAAACTCGGACCTCACGATCATCTATCTCGGTGACGTGTGTGACAATTCGATCGAGACGTTGAGGAAGAGTATTTGGTTTTTGCGAGGATGGACCTTGCAAGAGCTCATTGCCCCGCGTCGGCTCGTATTTTTCCAGTCGGATTGGACGTTGTTGGCCACGTCCGACGAACTCCCCGTCGACAACTACAAAGCATCCCCCACCTTCCGCAAATTGATCACCGAGATCACCGGCATCGACGACGACGCACTCACCGACTTTGACCCCACCTCGCGCCACATCACCCTCCGACAACGCATGAGCTGGGCCGCACACCGCAAGACGACGGAGATCGAAGACACGGCCTATTGCCTCATGGGTATCTTCAACGTCCACTTCCCCGTCATGTACGGCGAAGGCGAAGGCGCGTTTAGTCGTCTCCAGATCGAAATCATGGCTGTGTCGGACGATCCGTCGCTCTTTGACTGGACAGGCAAGCCAGGCGCCAACTCGCTCCTCGCATCGTCCCCGGCGTGCTTTGACCCGTTCGCACCCCCAATCGTCGACCCCGTCCCAGTGACGCTTCGGGTCAAGAACGCGCTGAACAAGATACCGTATGTGCAGCAGGCACAGCGGGGCATCGATAGTCTCACCATCGGCTTGTTCAACATGCAAGAACGCATCAGCATCAACGCGCAGCACCCCGCCAACTACATGGCCGGTGCCAAGATCCACTGCCACGGAATCGAGTACAGCGTGGTGGACGTCGAGGAGACCCGGGTCATGACGGACGCCCGGAAGAGGGGGGTGAAGTTGTACCAGTATCATATCCTCGCCGACTCGCTCCATCCGATTACGGCCACCTTGGCGGAGCCGATCAAGACGGGGTATGGGTTTGGACGGCTTCAGAGCACGTATCTGTGTATATTCAGGGTGTGGGATCAGTCGTTGGCGACGGGACAGTCGGCGGTGGTGGACGATGAGGATCATCCGCTGCGACAGCCGTTCGTGGCACACTTGTTGTTGGCCGAGCCGGGCGGGATATATAGGCGGATTCTAGTCAAGGATCGGATTGTGGCCAAGTTGAACCAAACGATGGAGCTTCGGTTGATCCTCCAGGTTCGTACCATCATGATCAAGTAATGCTAGTCCAAAAAAAAAAAAGGTTGGTAGAGTGTAGTGTACAACAGTATTTATTGCAAGTTAGGACGTTTCAACAATATTGTAACGACACACGCATGCCTTGATTCCACCGAATGCTCAACTCGAGCAGCTGCATTGGAAGCCCAACAGCCGCTTCTCTCCCATACCACAGTACCGCCTCTCTTCTCTAATCTCTGGATCGAGCTCGCTGTCGGGCGTATCGTCGTCCTCGGCGCCCCACGGCTCAAATGGAGCACAAGCCATCTCATCAACGAGTCGTGTCTCAGTCCTCTCGACCCACGGGAAAAAAGATCACAAAACACGCACCTCCAACACCTTTGCGAGAACGCGCTTCCCAGTCGTAGGATTCACCTCCACCTTCTTGATGACGTCCTCGAGCAGCCACTGGCGCAGTACGAAACGAGGGTTGGCAGCCTTGACAGCCCTCTCCCGCGCCGCATCATAATCGGGCTCTTCTGCACCCCATTCCGAAGCCTCACGATCGATCCGGTCGGCGTATTTTCCGAGCCATTGAAGCCACTGCTCCGTCGCCCGTGCATGATCCAACCGATCCGGCTCTGGCGTCCCTCGAAACAAACCGCCCACAAACGCCTCCAACTCGCCCGTCCTCTCCCCACGCTCATCCCTCATCCATTCCCGTCGGAAACCCGACAACTTTCTAAACGTCCCGTGGAAATCGAGTTGTTGGTGTTCCATCATATCCAGGAGGGGCTGAAAGAGTTCCGATGGGTCATTGTCCACTTTGAGTCGAAGCGCGAGGCGTTTGCGGAGGAGGCGGGTGTATTCGACCGCGCAGGTCTCTTGGAAGATGCGCTCCATTTCGGATTGGGTCTGCTCCAGGGCGGTGGTACGCCATGACTGGAGGGTGTCGGATGAAGCGTCGGCGGCCCAGCCTTCTTTGACGGCCTTGTTCCCGAGAGATATCTCAGCGCCAATGAGTGGGGCGAGTGCATTGAGCAGGGCACGGCAGGCATAAACACTGTGGACGTCCAAAGGTGGTCGTATAGCCTGGAAGAACGTACTCACATCATGTTTGGTTGATGCTAAAATATTCAATTAGACGCCGGACTCGGGTAGAGTCGTTTATCTCACCATGTAGGCGTATCGCCCCTCGGAGTCGCTGTGATTGCAGATATGATGGGGGTCAAAGACATCCATGAATGCATACGGTCCTGTATCCGAGACGGAGACTCGAATCGCGATACGTTCATATGAGGGAGGACTTACCATAGTCGATCGTGAGGCCCAAGATAGATACACTGAGACCACGTAAGAATACCCCTAGAGAGATATCAAAGAACTCACTTGTCCGTATTGATAACGCCATGCATGAATCCATACGCTTGCCAGGCTGCCACCATTCTTGCGTTCCGACGAGCCACCTCAAAGACTAACGCCTTGCCCCATGCGTCGCCCGCGTCGACGTTCACCCCTTCGAGCCGCAACACCTTCTTGACGACCCATTCCCCCAAAATGCGCAATGCATCGTAATCGGGGTCTTGCTGCCCGCCGCCAAAGAAAAAGATTCTCATGGTAGGAGACAGTGCTTCGAAATTGCCAATCCGGATGAAGCTTTCCGCGACGCGGGTACATACGCAAGCCGTCTCTATCCTCTCGCGCATGACCGGTAGTTCAGGGAGGTATACCAGGCCGAGCGACCGGGTAGTAGGTATCGATAGTGCATGCATCGCTTAACAGAAATTCATGAGCAGCTGCCAGGAAATTTGTATGTTCGGGTGGATTACCTTCGGAACAGAGGAACTCTCGGATCGAAGAACGGAGCACGGCCAGCCCATCAGCCGTTCTAGAAAACGGGGTACGACCAGCCCCCTTGAGCTGCAGTTCGTATGTCACACCCTCCTCAGACGGGTGCGGCGTAGAGACTTAACGTCCATTAGTGAGACGCGGCTTGCGGTGCCAAACAAGTCACTCACGAATCGAAATCGCCCGTCCGTCCCCGAGCTGACCGGCCCAGTTACCAAACTGATGCCCACTATATCGAAGAGACCACGGCGCGTAGCCTTTCCCGCCCGCAGCAGTGTCTGCGGACATGAGGACCGCATGCCCGCCCAACACATCGACGAGCTCCTGACGTACGTGCTCCGCAGGCGGCGACGCCTCCTGCACCCGCACCCCGCCCTCTGATATCGACGGCACTAACGCGGGACGTCCAAGGACATCAAACGCATCCCCAACGTCCAAGTGCGGCAAACAGTCCCGGAGACACGTTTCCGAGAGCCCAACGAGCGCTCGCCTCTGATCGCGCACTTGGGAGACGAACTTGGAGAGCCCGTTGGGGCTGGGATCGTTCCGCTTAAGAGCGGTCTCGGCCGGGATGGTCGCTTCGTGCTCCTTGAGCCAGGTCTCGATGTATGCCGCCTTGTCGTCGGTGCCGGTGGACGGGATGGGGGGTACTTCGTAGGGGAATTCCAGGGGCATTGGGGAGACATACGCAAAGTGTGCTTCGCCGGGCAAGATGCGTGCACGGCGCTGAATGCTGGGTCGATTCTGGAGCACATCGTGGATGAAGGCGGATGGGGTCGGTTCGTTTGGGTCTGGGGTGAGGTTGTGGGTCAGGATGTGTGAAGGAGGTGGTAGAGGGAGCTCTGAGATGGGGACTTTAGTGAGCTTGGCCGCCATGTTGGTAATGGTTCGGAGCGTCCTCGACGCTCTCATACAAGGGTGTGACGGACGACGTCGGGCTTGATGAGTTTCGGCTGATGAGAAAGAATGACATCTTCTTATGGAAAGCCGGACGTTGCCCTAACTTTTTCCATAGTACACAGTGGGACACAACACTGACCAGACATCTGTCAGGGTTAGGACTGACGTCCGCCCTCCACCCATCCATTACAGGGAAGGCCTGCCTATTCCATGGACCATAGTGTATCCACACCCTCTCGTTCATCTTCTCCCTCTTCAGACACGAACAGCCTGAAAGTATAGCTACTGTATGAAGCTGTGACCCAGAAGGTTGCAAAGTATTGGGATGGGTCCATCCCAGTACTTTGTAACCTTCAGCTGGCTGTTGCTCAGGTTATGAAGATGAGTGGTGCTGCTGATATATAATCTTGGAGTGGAAGGACCATGCATGGAAGATGGTGGATGTTATCGTCTCTTCATTGACTCTGAAGAGTACTGTGATATGTTGGATGCCAAACTCTTTCTTTCTGGCAGAGCCGTGGTTGCATAGTTCTCTCCTCCATATCAGAAAGTCAGATGGACCTCAAGACCCAACAGATTCCTCATTGCCAAACCGACCCAAACCTATGCAAATGTGGTAAATTGAATGCAATAGATCCCCGTTGGTAAATGACACAGATAGGATTGCCAGAGCATGTTGGTCCATCATGATCGTTACTGTAGACGATGTCGCAGTTGTTTAGTGGGGCGCGAACGTCCGGTTTTCCATACAGTGTCAATTCCAAGTACTACCGATTTTAGGACAAAAAACATAAGTTCGACTTAGGAGTTTGCATCCCCATGTTGCAAGGTAATCAGAACCGCAGACGACGCCGCGACATCGATTCGACCAGTCGTAACATATTCCTCCACCAATTCACCTTCCGCAACGCCAGTCGCAAACGTCTGCCCGGCCCACGTCGTCATGTTCGCATACTTGATCTCCGCACCAGGCGCAGTCATCGTCCGCGCAGTCACCCTCTGCCCAGGGTGCGCCAAATACGCCGAAAAATCGACTGTAACATTCGGGCGAGGATACGTCGCCGTCGAATTGTATATCTCGAGGTTGAGGATCGCAAGCTTGTCGGGATACTTGGCGTTTGGGTGGTCCCAATATCCGTACACTGAAAGTTGACCTGCGGAAGGGTCGCCGTCTGCGGTGGTGATGGAGGACCCGTTGGCTTGTCTACCCGGGAAGATGTTGGCGGTCTGAAGTGACGTTGAGCCACCAATGAGCTCCGAGATAAATAGGTATGCAGAGTATGCGGGGAACACTTGAAAAGGTCCGTTAATGTTATCGACGGGGTACCTGCACGTGGTGTATAAGAACGTGCGAGAGCTAATGTCGTTCTGATACAGACCAAAGGTTGTAGAGCGAAAGGCCACCGTGGTTCAACTGCGTCGAGCTCTGTAATGCAAGGGGGCCGCCTTGGTGGACGTATACACTACCCACGACTATTGAACCGGGTCCACGAGCGGCTGAAGTAGCCCAGATGCTCACCGTGAAACATTAATGGAGGCTGCGTAGAGCGTCGTATCAAGCTAGACGTCCCATTCAATTTCCGCGAAACCCATAAAATTAAAGGACACACCAACCACATTGCCTGTCCAAAGGTATTGCTGACATTGTCTCTACCCGAGCATGATACCGAGTTAAACTCGCCTGGCGAGGAGTAAATATCAGAGTCGGTCCTGGAAAGAGGACCTCACCAATCACAAAGCTATCGGGACCAAGCTGCGAACGAACTGCGTGAATGCGGGGCTGCCACAGATCCAGATACCTGAAAGGAAAATTCATTAAAGCGGGAGAACATAATAACTTGCCACTAACTCGGCGAGACGAGTGTGGTTGACCTGCGTGCATATTCATCAGCGTAGTTGATGGCACGGGCATGTCACTGTACAGACCAGGTTCGGCAACGTAGCTACTGCTGCTCTGGTAGGGTCACAAACCTAAAACTCGATCAATTCGAAACCCGAGTATTCGATTAAAGTACCAACACTGTATTGGTAAGTATGTTCACTGCATGTTTGGGCAGTGTGTCCATCATCGGCACCAGCTGCAAGCGCGCTGACACAATCAAATTGAGCATCCGCCTGGGGAGTGTTGTATGGCCAGAGCGGGTCGATCACTGTGGCTCCGACTTGAAATTCAGGATGGGAGATGTCCAGCGCCTTTGATATGTTGACCGACCAGGGCTGTGGACAGAGAGCTAACTCAATGACGTATAACCACGAAGGGACGCTATGAGTTTACCTCCCAAATCGCCGTGTAGTTTTGTGCATCAAGATCGAGATGGTATTGATCAGGTTCATTTCCAACTTGTACAGTATACATGTCAGCACGATGACGAGTAGACTATAGGAAACTGACTTTCAAAGCGAGAGATGATGTCCGGTCCAAGACCTGCCCACGCAGCCTCAGCCATACTCAATGTACCTGTGTAGTTGAGACCTTCCAAGTCCTTTCCGAGCTCGAGGGCGATTCATAGCCAATTTCGTGACTTGACTTACCAGCGTCATGACAATTTGAGTTCCCTCTGGGAGGAGTTTGACAGAATTCCAAAACTGGGGTCCAAGCGTCGTGTTAATGAGCGCTCCGCTCGCGCTGATATAATTGTACAATGCGACATCCTGGTTGGGGTCCCACGTCGTCGAGTCGGCTGTGATCCCGCCGATACGTATCTGTGACGCGACACCTGCTCTCTCTTTGAGGTTCTGGAAAAGGTTTATCGACAACGTATTGGGATACGAGACATTTCCAAGGTATTCCTCGAAAAAGGCGGTTTCGATGCTAAAACTGGCAAGAGCTGGATTTAGAGGCGGAGTCGTCCATTCGTCTGGGATCGATGCTGGACCATTGAGCGTCAGCGAGGGCAAGCCTGTGTCCGTATCTCGAGCAACAAAGGTATGCTGGGCTGCAACGATTGCAGCGAGCCGAAGAAGAACGACCGAATTCCTCATCGTGGGTGACGAGGCGACCAAAATTTCACGATATTCACGATTTTTAAAGCTATTTCAAGTGTGGGATGAGACTCCGGACCGAGCAGCGACATCTCCACACTACGGCCGTGCAAAGAGTCGAAAGAATAGGGCACGGCTGCGTGTGCGTGACAAGGAGGTAGAGAACACGGGATCAGTCATTTGGCGCCGAAACGACACGGAGGTATCCCACGTGACCCAAGTGCAGAGGTGCCGTTGGGGTTTGTGTCGTACCGAGGCTCCGTCGACTCGGTTCAGGTGATAAGATCAATAGATGGACTCACCCTCGGTAACATCGTTGTGGAAGTGCTGGAGCTGGATCAGACAATTAGGGTCAATCCCGCGAGGTTGCGACCCTGGCTGAGGCTGCTTCGGGGTTCATATAATATGTCGAAAACGTCGTGCTCTCAATGGCGCTGCAAGTTGGGTCAACAGACAGAGTCAGTGAGTGGTCGCACAGCGTCCGTGAAAAAGATCGTGGCAGGTAGTTCAAGAACGTACTGCCAGTTCCGAACCATATGATATCTCCATTCCGGAACTTCAGCCATGTGCAAAGCTCGGGACTAATAATTTACCCAACTGAAACAACAATAACGACCGGTGCCAGTGGTTTATACATACTGCCACTTGTTGCACCATGCTGAAACATAAAGCGACTCCGAGTTCACCTTCTCTGAACTCCATCCCACCCTCTCCTCCATACCTTACCCACGTTATTCTCGATGGCACTGAACGGACTGAAGGTGGTCGAGGTGCGGTGCAAGCGCCTTCGTTATTCGTGCGTTCATTGACCAGCTAACTGAGCAGTTTGCGGGGTTGGCACCAGCTCCGTTCGCCGGTCTTATTCTCGCGCACCACGGTGCCTCGGTCACTCGCATCGACAGACCGTCCTCTGCGTCCACCAACGACACGCTCTGCGAAGGAAAACGCTCGATAGTGCTCGATACAAAGAATCCAGCCGGACTCGCGACCACCAAACGTCTCATCGCCCAAGCTGATGTCCTCATCGATGCATTCAGACCCGGTGTTCTCGAGCGACTTGGTCTGGGACCAGAGGTATTCCACGGAGAGAAGGGGTTGAATGACAAACTTATCTACGCACGGATCGCGGGGTGAGTCTGTTTATATTCTATCGAGGCGAACCACTCATGACTCATCACCCTGCTCAGATTCCCCCGAGAAGGTGAGCGGATCTCTCTGTGATGTCAAGCCTCCGACTGATCGGAATGCAGGCCCGTACGCATCCATGGCTGGTATGCGTGCAATCCTCGTGCTGAGTAAACGACAATGTTGATCGTATTCTCTCAGGTCATGACATCAACTACATCGCTCTCAGCGGTGTGCTATCCGTATGACTTTAGAATATCTCAACGAGTCCGAATCCCCACTAACATTTAGAACCAAAGATGCTTCCAGGCACGAGGGAGAAGCCCAGCTTCCCCCTGAACCTTCTTGGCGACTTTGCCGGCGGCGGCCTTTTATGTGCAACAGGCATTCTCTTGGCACTCATTGAGCGCGGAAAGAGTGGACGTGGTCAAATTGTCAACGCCGACATGGTAAATCATCCGCCTCACTCTTTCCTCCACCTCACTCTCGTCTTCCCGCAGGTCTCGGGCACCCGCTACGTCTCCTCCTTCCCCCTTCTCAACACCCACAGCGCCTCCCCTTACTTCTCTGCACCACGTGGATCCAATGCCCTCGATGGCGGTGCTCCCTTTTATGATGTCTACACCTGCGCCGACGGGAAATGGATGAGCCTCGGCTGTCTCGAACCTCAGTTCTTCGCCACCTTTATTGATCGATTCAACGCCGCCCTTCGCATCAACGGTATGAAAACCGAGTGGACCCCGACCCGCGCCAAGCAGTTTACTAAAGACGATTGGCCCAAGCTGAGACAATACATCCAGGACGGGTTCAAGGCATTCCCGAGAGATTATTGGGCAGACGTGTTTCATGGTCTGTTTTTCTTTTTTGGGTGTCATCGCGATGTCACGTCCGTGTTGCTCATCTCTCCGTTTTCGTTTCGTTTCGTTTCGTTTCTTTTTTCCTAGATTCGGATGCATGTGCGGTGCCGGTGTTGACGCCCGCGGAAGCCGCGTCAATTGATCCGACGGGCTCGCCTCGTCCCGCTCCACATCCTCAACTGAGTAGAACGCCTCCTTCATCTCCGCACGCAGGGTCACACACGACGATACTCGAACCTGGGACCCACAACGAAGCTATCCTCATCGAGCTAGGCTTCTCGGCAGAAGAGAGAGACGCACTCATTCAAGCTGGTGCGCTTGGCGAAGAAGCACGCGATAACTGGAAGGCGAGGGTGAAAGCCAAATTATGAAACGCGACATGATCGATATACATAATTGATGCTAGTTATCCTAAACGTTGACGAGTCAAACGCATGCTAGTTTACAAACGTGTGTAATGCCTCCTTTTGAAAGATACAGATAGCGACGGTAGTGTAGGAAAAAATATGCCATATAATCGTCTAGATTGTTAATAGGATACCGTTGCATCGAAAAATCGTAATTCCAACAGGTGTTATGATGATGGATGATGATGATGATGATGGTTGTAGTTGACGTAGATAATGGATGATCGTGATTGTGATACGAAAAAAAAGTTTGAATGTCGAGAAGGAAGGAAAAAAAAAGAAAAGGTTCGGTAAGATCATGCATCCGCATCATGTCGGAACGCCAATTCGACGCCTCAGATGCTGTATATTAAAATTGGGAGGGAGCACGGGTGCGATCTGATGTCGAACGAGCGACACCTGTGCCAAAAACTGACGCAGCTGGTTACTATACGCCTCCGCGATCGCCGCCCAATCATCCTTGTACCCACAATCCGCAAGGATAGCAGGCATCTGACAACAGATGACTTGCGTAGAGACGAACTGCTTCGTCTGGTTCAGTCCCCAGTGGAATTCGCTACTAAAGGGTCCCGCGTTGGGCCCTTTGAAGCGGAGTAGCGTGATGGGATTTCCGAGGGCGTTTCTGCACATGATGAATTCCTGCAGGAGGAGCATTGTCGGCGAGGGTTCGTTCACGGGGACACCTGCCGCACCGACGGCGTGCCCTGCGTACCCCTGCGTATGTAGCGTGACGGTGCACAAGGCAGGCCACATCGGCGGACACCCATACATCGCTGCCTGCTTGTCGCTATTGACGAGCAGCCGGATGAGATGCATGTTCTTGTCCACGCTGAGCACGAGCTCGGAGACGCAGGGCGTAGCGCGGAGGAGATGTACATCCATGTCGGGTCCGAATTCGCATCGGATGTACCGGAGCTTGGTGAGCGACTGGAAGGCATGTGGATGGGAGCGTGCGATGAACTTGTGAATGGATGCAAGTGGGTGTGCTTTTACGTCCTCGAGAATGAGCGTGTCAATATTGGGTACGGAGATGAGATCGAAAAGACGGAGTCCGTTCGCGAGGATGCGTCCGTTGACCACGAGTTCGCGAAGTGTAGGAAGATGGATCGGGGATATTGGCGCTTGGGCGATGAGTTCCACGAATCCCCGGAGGTGGAGCACTTTCAAAGAAGGGCAGCCAGCCAATACCTGGTGAAACCCACTTCGCGACATAGGAAACTGTGGCCCAGGGTAAACTGAAAACGAGAGCGTCTCCGTGCCTGGATCGGGAAGTATGACAGGGACGTTGTCGAGATGGACGTCCGCGAGCAATGGTGCGCCTTTTGTGAATATGTTTGCTACCGGGAGTGGCCCGTGTGTGAGAATGGTGCCTCTACACATGATTCTCAGCCGCCTCAAGGAGGGTGCAGCCTCATCGCGGAACGCAAGCAATAATGCGGAAAGCGTTTCCCTCGACACCGCGTCGAGAACCAACTCTTGAAAACGACCCACGTGTGGCATCAGCACAGTCGTCAGAGTGCGCTCTAGATTCGGGTACTTGGCCCATGGACCTAAATATACTTTGAGAAGACTCCCCGCCGATCGCTTGAGGTATTCATTAAGTGATTCTTCCTTGTGTTCGAACGGGAAATGTATAGAAGACCAGACGCTGGGCGTCGAGAGTGCGACAGCTCGCCACTGGCTGCAAACATGCGAGAGACGAACTTCGACGGGGAGTTGACGAAGGAGACTGAGTACGCCGGTCCACTGAGGGTTTAGGTGACGACATTCCTCGAATATCATGACGAGGACATCGGGCGGCAATCGGGCGACTGCAGCTTTGGCGTTTTGGATGCGCGCCGCGCGGGCTTGGAGATTCCGCATGACACGGACTAATTCGTCATGCGAAGCTTGAAGTCCATTGACTTGGGCGGTGAGTTGCTCCAACTCGTCCTTCAGCCTGACGCCACAGGTGGCTTCGTCGTTGAGATAGCAAAGGGCCATGGACGGATCTTCTGCTATTCAGTTCTGCTGAGTAAAGTGCAAGGGTCAAACCAACGGATACATACGATGGGGGATGGTTAAGAGTTCCGTTGGAATATGTTCCATGATGTCTCCGGGTTAAAGGGCAAAGGAAGGGAGCTACGAGACACGTTGGGAACACGTTTTTGAGGAGGCCGGAGGCATGTCTGCGATATGTCTGACGACTTACTAGGCTGCCTCGTTCGGAGTGCTTCTGCTATTATGGAACACGGCAGGGCAATGCCACGGAAATTTCGACGCACTAGACCAATGTGATGGATGGAGAGAGAGAGATCAACTGCCTACCACAGTGTGGATGGTGAGAGCTGATTTATGTAGGTGGATCCCCATTGTCTCACTGGCATCTGGTTATGGTCATGGTCGCGATGCTCGCAGTCGCTGTCCGCAACTTGCTCGTTTGGGTCCTCTCCCACATTGATAACTACCGAGTTGAAATGCACCTAGGGCCGGTCCGTATGTACATACATAGCATTGACGCCAACAGGTCTCCGCTGATGATAGTTACAATACGTGCAAACTTCACAGCTCACGGAGTGGCATGTATGATCGTCGGAGGCCCTCTCGGTCCCGGTCCCCCCAGCCCCCAATCCTGAGCCTGCAACTTCCGATACACGTGTGAACGATACTGCGACCCATAAAAGTTGCCCGTATATGCCCAATCAAGGTCACAAGGTCGAGCATCGGTCGAATGCTGCGGAACAATCTCCCGCATGTCCACGTGTAGATGCGACTTGGCGAGAGCCGAGCCGAATTGTTCTTGAAACGCGCGTGCATTGGAGCCTTCGAGCTGAACCATGTCGAGTGGTCTGCCGACAGATTTCCTTTGTTGGACAACATCAAGCAGCATCGCCATCATAGGCGGCATTTCGCCTCCCTCGTCTGCATCTGCATCATCCCTGTCTTGCATCCACGGTCGAGCGAGGTGGAGTGACAGCGTACGTAAATTTGGCCACAGTGGGGCAGTCCCGTGTAATGATGCTTGCTTATCGCTGTTAAGCAGGAGCCGCAGGAGCTGCGAGTGGTGGCCAATCGTCACGGAGAGGTGAGTTAGTTCTGAAGTCGCGTGGGGAAGGTATATTTCCAGATCATCATCCATATCACCCTCTATATAATGAAGGGCATGCAGTCCTTGGAATTGCTCAGGACATATCCGCGTCATGAATTTGTGTATTGATGATAAAGCATGTCGCTTGACGGCAAATAGTGTGAAGGAGCGGATGCCGGGAGTGGAGATATTGCGGAATACGTTGAAGCCATGAATCAAAGCATTTCCGTGGACAAGAAGCTCGCGGAGAGCGGGTAGCACCACGGGCACGCTGCCCGGTTCCTCGTGGAACCCACTCACGAAACCCTTGAGATGAAGTGTGGTGAGAGTGGATGCAAACGGTGTGATCATGCTTAGCAGGTCACTCCTAGAAAGCGGAGCCCCTGGACCGGGTAACGGATCGAAATGGAGGGTTTGAATGGGTGAATTTGGGAACGTGATTGGAATGGCACTCAAGCGGGCATCCAAAAGTAGGGGCGCGCCATGTCGGAAAAGCTCGAAACGAGGGTAAGCACCTTGTCCGCGAACGATATCATGACTTGATATTTTCAGTCGACGGAGATGGGGTGCAGCAATGTCGACAAGGAGTCCGAGGACACTAAAGAGTTCCTGACGGTCCTCTGTATCGAGGATCAGTTCTCGAAACTGGCGTATTCGGGGAATAAGGAGGGTCGAGATGAGGTCCATAATTCGCTTCTCCTTCTCGGCGGAGAGCATTGGACCGATATGGATATCGAGGGGACACTGCTTGCACCGCTGAAAATAAGTTTTGACGGCGATTTCCTTGTGGAGAATTGGGACTCGTATGGTTGTCCACAAAGATGGAGTACTAAGTGCCACCTGGCGCCAACGAGAACAGACGTGAGAGAGCTGGACTTCTGTAGGAAGAGGTCTTCGAGGACCGGGCCATTGATTGAGGAGACATCTGCTCTCCTCGAAGATGATAGCGAGGACATCGGAGGGTAATCTGGATATCGGAAGGGTCTCATTGTTGATTTGTGCGATGCGGCTTTGGAGCGCGAGGATGGAATATTGGACTTGGAACGCTTCGTTGGTCAACTCCTGTTTTCTCTCCTGGAGGACAGCTATTTTCGCGGCAAGTGCGTTGACCTCCTCCTGGGCAGTAGGGTCAAGACGGGGAGGAGCTGGCTGCTGCATGTTTCTCTACAACGATGGTGTGAGCTGACTGCCAAGTACAGCATAACTTTACTGACAAGACCGTCTTCCGAGGTCTGCTGAGAGTGCTGGACTCTTGCTGAGGTACGAGAGGAGGATGGAGGGGAGAGAGATGACAAGCGTCCCAGATCAGGGTCGTTTGAGTGGGGTCCGCCCATGCAAGTCGCCAGTGACCGAAGCGAACGCAACCAAAAGTGGAAGTCATCCGCACTGCAACGGTCTACGTGGGAATGATTAGACAGTCGACTCTGTCAGCTCGCAGTCACGACTACGCACCTAGACTTACTAATTGGTCTGGCAAGAATCGACTAGAGAGGTATGCCATCTTATA
Source organism: Boletus pseudopeckii (assembly GCA_038092915.1). NCBI lineage: Eukaryota > Fungi > Basidiomycota > Agaricomycetes > Boletales > Boletaceae > Boletus > Boletus pseudopeckii. The sequence goes on along the minus strand of JBBPRH010000380.1, from coordinate 6,747 downwards.
TACCTCGGATAAATTATGCACGCACTCATTGACAGTCTACCTTGAGTGCCATAACGTACCGCGTTACGTGCGGGGCCAGGTATCCATCACTCCCAATCACTCCCAAGGCTGTCTAATACTGCACACTTCTTAGCATGGAAGTCGAAAAGCCCGGATCCACGGGTGGACTTTCTGCTGTTCCTCAGAGCCATCACGTGGGCTGAGAATACAATAGGGGGTCATGTATGTTCCGCGATATCGTAACTGCCCACATATAGCGGACCTGCGCCGCATCTGTTCCTTCGGGAGCCCATTCCACGCCTTCGTGTCATCAGGTATTACATCAACAACTGGTTGACAGTCGTGATTAATCATCGTTGGCAGCAACGATCTGGGTACAGATGCGGCGGATATCACCCTTGTCTTCATGGACTTATCTCTTCCATCACTTCCAAATCGGACCCACCTTGGGCGAGAATCAACATGGTGAGGTACTTGCCTAGCAAGCGCGTCATTCGTCTCGACGCAGACACGCTGGTGCGCAAGGACTTCATAGACCTATGGAACACCGATCTCGAAGATCATGCATCGTTATCACGACGTTGACACCCTGAGGCCGTGCACTAACTGACCCCTGAGCTTTTCTTTATGAATTGTAGTCTGTCTGCGCCGTTCTCGACTTCCCCATAATGTTATGCTTCTCCCTTCTGGGTATGGTCTTGTTGTCGTTTCGGGTCGTATTACTTAGCCCCCCCCTCTCTTTTAGAAATCAGCGTGCTGTGTTGGTGTTCGCACCGTGGTTGTTAGCGTGGTCACACAGACCGGTCACGCTTCCCTCGGGAAAATACTTCAATTCTGGCATCTTATTGATCGACCTCGTGGAAATTAGCACCGCGTTTCCAGAATTTGAAACACTCTGCTTCAAGATGACATCCTATTGGGAGCCGGACCCACTCAACGTTCACTTTAGAGGTGATCGACTCTGGTTGAGCCTCAGGTGGAACGCACAGGCAGTTGCAGAACGGTATGATGTGGAGAGGGAGCTCCTGTTGGGACAGCTCAAGGATCGGCGATCGTTCATTCCACTGGACCAATGAGTCCGGTGTTTTCGACGGTGCTGGATCCGAATTTCGTGCAACCTTTGCGAAGCCATGGGGTTATGCCGATGCGCCAGGGCACCCATACGAGAGGGATTTGTGGGACACATTAGAGAGAGCCGTTTGGAATGGCTGGAAGGACACGAATGAGTGGAAGGAGACCTGTGGGCAAGCCAAGCTTATGGCAGAGGACGAATTCATCACGCAGACTACGATAAGTTGGGGGGATCCTTTCCCCTGGTTGGTTGCCCCTGTATACCCTGGTTGTTTGACCAGAGCAAAATTATCCATCCTCTGCCGAGTCTCTTAACTTGCGTACTGTCCACTTCGTTCATATAGACAGTTGGTATGTGAGCTAACCCAGTATCCTGTCCGATTGGTCTGAGAAGGAGGATCAACTTCTCAGGAAGCTGAAAAACAAAAGCCGGGGAGTATGAGGAGGGAGTCGACTGCTTTCTCTACAGCGGCGGGAAGGAGCCAATCACAGACTGGTTACAAGTATGTTGCATAATATGCTCTATCCATCGTATATATCTATTACAGAGAGATCAATAGATCGACACCCATCTATACACTACTCATCCCCCAAAAGAGGTGCCAGCTCAGCATTGCCATCAACCCCGTCGTCACGGAGAACGAGACTGTCTGGTTGCTCCACATCTCGTGCACTCGACGAATTTGGCAGGCGAACGAAAGACAAAAGGAGAAACACCGTCAAGGCACATCCGACGGCCGTCCAGAAGATGGCAGTCGGAAAAAAGGACACGGTGTGTGAAAATACGGCCCCAAAAAGCACGGGACCAAATAGACGGCCACTGTACACGACATCGATATGGTGAGAATCTCTTACGGACGCCAAGATGAGGGGACCCACCCCAAACCGTACGCCACACATAATGCGCTCAGGAGACGACCGGCGTTATCTTGACCCGATGCGTTGGCATAGAGCATTGTTGCCACACTCTGGACAGCGGGAATGAATCCCTGTCCAAAGGTGGTAATCATGGCGCATAAGGTGAAGATGAACCCTGTGGGAGCAAATGCCATCGAAGCATAACCAACAGCAATGATCAAACTGGACACTCGAAGAAGGTGGAGGTCGAACACCGTGTCCCGCCTCGCGTCCTCGTTGTGTTGCCGCTTGGCTGATGCCCGTTTCAGTACACGAAATATGGCTGATGAGTGCTTGAGCCATTGTCAGCAGGTGGTCCAAGCAGAGCGTCTTACCGGGGAGAATTGCCGTGAGGAAAACAGCGGCTGAGAACCCGGATGCACTAATGAAGTAGCCAAGCTGCTCAGGGAGTTAGCCATTCTGGAAAATGGGGAAGTTTGCGCCGTACCTGCAATGACGACCATTTGAATGTATACAAGCTATACTGAAACACATCTCCGGCAGATGCCTATTGGATCTACGTAAACCACAGCGGATTGCGGAATACCAAGCAAACCTTACCATGATGACGTTAACGAGCACCGCAGAGAGAGCCAGCAAAGTCAAATTCCAGTCCCTTTTCCATCGAGAGTTCGGCGAATGCTTTGGGGTCAGCACATGAAGCGGGAACGAATCCCAGAACGCCTTAGTAAACACCATAAGCCGCCGTCGGAAGGGGCCGACGTCAGCATTGGCTACTGAAGATAGCTCGTGCGCAAATTGATTACGCGCATGAATCATCGAAGCTTTGCTGACGGACTCTGGCAATGCGAACCACGCGATAAAAGCATACGCGAGGTGTAGGATGGCCGTAGCGTAAAGCGCAGTTATGGGGCTGCCAGTTCGCTCATTGAGGAAACCGCCGATAATCGGGCCAATAGTGCCGCCTGTGTGGAAAATGCCGACTAGAAAAGCAAAGTTTCGAGAACTGGCAAATAATGAGCTATCTATTTATGGCACATCCAGTGCGAAGCCCCACGTACAGATTGTGGGGTTCCGAGACATCGCGCATATATGTTGTTTCCGCCGCCCCGTTGGATGAAGGAACTGAGCGGAGGTCATGATTACATAAAGCGACGGAAAGCCGAACGGACTTACCTCCCAAGATACCCTCCACGAATGGGGTGAGGATCAGAAACCAGTACCCCCCGGGAAACTTGTTGGGAAAGAAGAAGACCAACATCATCAAGAAATCGCCAATGAGCGGCCCAAGCACCACCATGCCTAAGACGCGTGTTCGGCCATAGCGATCCGTAAACTGGCGCGAATCGTCCATATGAGAGGCGTCAGGACAAAGTGAGCACCCACCCCTCCCCACCACCCAGTCGTACAGAATGCCAAGAGTCCAGCGATGATTGAGAAGACTAGAGATTTCGTAGTTAGTCCACAAGGAACGGATATAAACGACAAACCACGTACTTGCATTAAACCTCGCGACCTCGGCTTGGACTTGTGGATCACCCGTACACGTTCCAAAAGAGTTGGATTCATGATAGTGTCTTCGACAAATGATTTCTGTGAGTACTTCAACACGGGGCCCAGACGCAATGGAGGAAGAGAGAGAAGAAAGCGTTTTCATGCACAAGATCCTATTATAACATAAGATAGTGATTCAACGGGTATAACACAGGCCTTACCATGTGATGCTTGGCCTCTTGAACCACGGCCGTTGGGCTTGCCTGTCTGGTTCCTTACTGACAAGTTGTGTGTGAGGGTGAAGTTGGCTATGGGAGTGCTGTTCAGATTCCTGATCACCGTAGATAGTGATCATGGTGGAGGGCAGAAGAAAGGTGGATATGAATGGCTTACTGCAGCATTGGTGGCACCTGGCACCTGGCAGCAGGTAAGTTATAATAAGCGGATAAGTACATTTTAGTGCGGGTGCGAAAACGCACTGCAGAGTGAAACTTTAGTAATAGTATGTGATCGGTTAAACTGGCTTTTCCAGGACTGCCTGTGGGAGCTACTATCCCTGTTGCAGGTTCCTGGTGGCGGGTGCCGTGGATTTGTGCTCGAATCTTCGGCGCCAGCTTCAATATCACTGATGCCCTTGCTAGTACAGTAGTGCTGACCAGGGCTAGCGCTGTGTGGCTGTTGGGTTGACAACATACAGTAACGTACATGTGGCACCTGATACGCGTGTTTTACATTGCTTGCAGCAGCACCCTCCAATTTCCGAAACAAGTACACTCATTGCTGAGTACTTGAGTACTGAGTTTTCAAGACCTCCCGATCGTGTTTCTAATATCGTATCACAGTGTATGCGACACACATTGATCTGGTGGCGGAAAATCAGTCCCCTTCACTCCTTCCACCCTATACGCTCGTTGAGCGCTTCGCCTCCAACCTTGAGTATCTTCATTCTGGTCTGTGCACACATTTCCATTTCCCTGTACTTCGCCGTATCCCTCCAGCATGTCCTGGCGCGCCGGCATAACCCAATGGTTTGGCAAGGAATGGTTACAAGTCGGGGTGCAGCACGGATACCATGCTCGGATGAACTGCTCCAGCGAAATGAATGATCGCCGGATCGTCTAGCTGTCCCAACGGGAGCATCTGCCTGTCTCGCTCAGGCCACTTTGCGGAGCCGATTCCGTCCGCGTTCTACATGAAACGCAACCATAATCGGTCACAGTGAGCAGGTCTTGATCCCAATAGGGCGCATCACTCATGTGCCTCGAGCTCTGGAAGCGTGGTGCGAACCTTGACGAGGTCGAGCAGTAGAACACCTGAATTGAAGTATGGCCCCAAGGTGGCTTGGCGTATCCAGAGTCAAAGGCAAGTACTGTTACTGTCGCCAATAGCATCATCCAGTTGAGTGCTCATCGTTGCTACAGACGACGATTAGCATGGTCAACCAAGTAGGATCGATGCGATGAAGCTTCACTTGATGAGGATGGGCGGACTATTGAGGAAAACAATGCTGGAATCGGCCGCTATGTATGTATATGAGCGATCGGAGCGGTCATATCTCGGGGACCCTACACCAACACTATTGACAGAGCACACGTTCTGCACTCAGAATACGTGTCAGGTTTCATCTGCAATGCTCCAGGGTTTAACGCGTCCTTCGTGCGTGGTTGCTCTGATATGAATCTACTCAGACAATTCCCCGAAGATTAAACCGATTGTAACACGAGGTACGGCATCATTCAAATGTTCCACATGGTGATGTTGGCGGAGTGTATCGAATCCAGTTACCTCTGTACGGGAAGCTCTGACATTACCAATCCAGGGTTTTGAATACGCAGATAACCGTATACCCTGGGGATATGGCAGAGGAGTGAAACGCAACCAAAGAGCGGACGAAAAAAAAAACCCCCAAAGGAAGCCGCGACGAATGCCGACCGATCCAGTCCAGCAAAATGATCTACGCGTTGGTCGACTACCGCTCAGCCTAGCAGCATTGATCCAGGTCAGCAGAAAGTCGCGGAGAAAGGACCGGAAAGGACTGGTCCAAATCACCGAGATATCGTCACCTATCTAATATCGATCAAAAACTGCTGGCGGGTTCCTTGCTGCAGTTCACAGCCTAGTCTACATCGCCGCCACTCGGCAACCGCCCTGATGCTGCGGCTACGCCACCGAATCAAACGTTCAGAAGCACCACCTTGCCTTTACTGTCCAGAAACCGTAAGTACGTTGAACATAGAGCTCCCCTAATTTGCGGCGGGAACGAGCACAGCTTGCCAGTCGAGTCCGGGGAAACGCATTCAGCATACCCCACCTACTTCCCAACACCGCAGCAGTCCCGTACCTTGTGAAGTTTGTGAACTCAATCAAGAGGGTAATGTATCTACTCACTGCCAAAACCCTACCTGATTTGCACATGGGTGAGATACATGAAAGTGAGTAACACCTAGTCACGTTCGATGCGCTTGTATATTGCATAACAACTACTCATCGAGGGAGGAAAGGTGACCGATAGCTGGTGCCATAGGGACTACTTGTCGGGGGACGCAGAAGAAAGGTTCTACTTTGGGACTCGAGGCCATATCACACAAGAACCACTTGGATGAAATCTATCATCTACCAGTCACCGTCCGCACCAGCGTCATCATCGCCGCACCCCCCAATGCCTCCTTTTAATTACCACTTTTCTATTCGCACTGCACCCCTACTACCCCAGAACTTACTTGACTGCCCTGGGCGGTCCGAGTACGTGATCTCTATCGCACACGGCAGCGGGTTACCAAACTCTACGTCGGGTATCACCATAGTGACTGCTATTTGAGGTCAGGGCACGACTAAAACCATCGGGGGAACGACTCGCTCATCAAATGCATGAGACCAGATGCGGCTCTTTTGTTCTTTAGAATGTCCGGCACACGGCAAGTAGAAGTCACGGAAATGTAAATTTTAAATGAAAAGGTATACACTGTTTGGCCCATTCGAGAGGGCGAAGCTTTGTTGAACGTAGAATATTCTCATGAGAGATCCATACCAGTTGCTTCTGCTCGGGACCATAACAGGCATTCTACTGGCAGTGCGATGTTATTACAGTAGTTGAATCCCTCCCATTCAATATGATCCAATAGTTACGCCACAACTTCACTCTTCCACAGGTAAAGCTTTATTGAAATCCTCGTCTGTAGCAACAATGAACAGTCGATAATATAACCATCAACGACTGAATAAACATATGTCGCATTCGCTTTTGACTCGGGGACGCCATGCCAAGCCGCAGCGAATTTGAACAGTATCGCGGAAAACGTCCAGGGCCTCGTTCCTATTTACGTC
>JBBPRH010000379.1:0-22538 GCA_038092915.1 Boletus pseudopeckii | reverse complement strand
CCTCGTGGAATGTGTAGTAACTGTCTGGCAAGAATACACCCTCTACGGGAGTACCGTCCGAGACTGGATTCCTAGCACGATAATCACACTGAAGTCTACGAACACGTATGCTTTCAGTAGCGTCAAGTTGACTCAAGGCCGTAGTCAGAAGTAATCGCTGCTCGTGAACATCGAAGAAGCTTGGGACAAAAGTAAACCCATCTGGTAGCAAGTTGTGGGTCCTGACGGATGTCAGCTGCCTGATAGTTCTTTCTGGGAGAACAGATGGGGCGAAATGTTTCGGGATGCCTCGAAAAAGCTTCATTTGGATGTTCACGTTCCAGTACCAAGGTTCCGTTGCAAAACCATGCCAAACTCAGGGAATGTTCTCATCACCTCAAGCCCTTGCTTCCACCCACCCACAACACACTTCATGACCAGTCACGATGAAGTCGCTGCTCCGCCTTCGAGTCAGGATCAGCAAGGTAGCCCTCTCTATGCTGCATTAGCTCGGACGACCACGCGGGCTATTACTTTGTATTTCGCTCGTCCAGTGAGGTTGTTCAGGCCATCCAAAGGCGAGTCAAACACCATGAAGATTCTCTCTGCTAACCGTCCGCAAACCCAGTGAGCGGTTGGCACTCACTTCGGGGACATGCTAACAGCCATGGCACTACTCTTAGTCCTCAGTATATCGTTTCACTCATCAAGAATCAAGGTGTCGTGTCCTCCTCTCGAGTACGCCGAATCGAGGCTCATGTCATATTGCAGTTCATGGTAATACCTAAACACTTCGTACCGCCAATGCTTGCCAACGCAGTGCTGGGTACGGTACTTTGGACCACGTACACCAAGTGTTCTAGTTACCTACAATCTTGCCTCGGAGTTCACTCAATGTTCACGGTTGCATTGTCAGGTGCTGCTGCGGGTGGCATGCAAGCCCTAGTCGCTGCACCTGTGGACAATGTGAGGCTCGTCATCGAGGGCGGAACTCGGAAAGGATGGTCCCATGCGTGGAAGGAGGTCTTCCTGGGAACACAACCGATACACACCACAAGTAGATCCGATCAAATCAGAGATATCAGACAAGTCAGGCTTTGGATGAAAGATGTTGGTGAAATGGCTGGGCGTGGATGGGCTGGATGGGGATGGGGGTGCGGGAAGGATATCTGTGGTAGGTGAGCTCAAACCACCGGTCAAAACATCTTATCCGTCCATTTTTCAGGTTTCGCCGCTTTCTTCACAGTTTTCGAGATCACTCGCAAAGTAGCAAACAAAGTCAAACTTGCGACACACAATGTTCTTCGAAGATTACAGTCAGGGAACGAGGCATCCCACAGTTCTCAACTACCGCGATTTACGAATGCTTTCACACTAGTCTGCGGCGGCATGACGGCGGGCTTGACATATGAGACTTTCTGTAGGCCGTGGGATGTGGCGCAGCGAGCCATTACCCTCGAGAGGTCACACATACCCCATTTGAGCAGCCGACGATCATCCTTCTCTGTCTTGAGACAGAAACTTCAGGAAGATGGTATAGCATCATTCTTTCGTGAACATTCCGCGGGTTTACCTCAACATTCCGAGTTACGATCCAACGCTCATCGTCGAATTTCTTCCGCTGCTCGGACACTTGCTCGCGTTGGTCCGTGGGGCGTGGGTTTTCTGGTATGGGAGTCATTTGGTCCATGCTTGGATTGAAGGTAGATTTTGAAATGAAATCCGCGGGTGTTTGATGTTAAGTCGTTTTGATCGTTATAATCATCTAAGTGGTATTTCCAGTTAGTTCTTGTAAATGAATTCGCATGTCAACCGCGCATTTTTCAGGGAGTTTCGAACCTGTAACGCGAATGCTCCACGACCGCTCTGCACCGATGCACATGCTCCGTGGCATCCTACTAAGTTACTTGTGACGTACTCATCTACGAGGTGCCTTCCATATGTGTGGCTATACAGCTTCCTCCTTGTGGCGCTCACCGAGTCAATGGGGGACTGTTCCAACATTCGTCGTTCAAACTTTGCTCGATAATCGGCGTTAGGGGCAATGGCACCCCAGCACCAAGAAAACAGAAGGTTCTGGTTCCAGTGGGAAGTTTTCACAATAGTCATGATCTGAATATTGGACCCAATTCATGTGTGGTATGGAAGCCTGACCTGGTGAGAACTTGAAAGAACCAAGGTCCAGCAGGCAAGAAATGCAAGAAGAGTGATTCTGATCTCGCCTCGGATCGAGTCTGCGTTTTACAACACGTGGACTTGTTCAGGTGGATGTTTCCGTTGATCGGAGCTTGACCCTGCCCTCCAATAATCATGAAACTTTGATACAGAGGAGCGATGTGCGCGCGGTTATATGCATGGCAGAACGGCGATCTGTATCATGAGCAGCAGATTCAGTACATAGCATTCTTTCCCTTGCTTCCTGTGACCTAACCTGAGGCCCGAGGTCCTGGCCTATCGGGTGAGGGAACTTTGAGCCAGAGTGTTGCACATGTGTTTATTGATCCCTTGGTTATAACCTTGACCCACGCTTTCCTGACTCTACCGAGTAGATTATCAGCTTCCTTCATGGCGCTGAAACGTTTCTGATCCACTTGGACTCACCCCTGAGTCCGATGAGATGCTCAATTCAATCTCGAATGCGAGAATATCTCCCCCCTTGGAACATGTCCGTGACACGCTTACAGTCATGTCGTTTGTTTGACACCGGATGATCGATCTCCTTTCATGATGACTAGCGACGACATGCCACTTTTATGCTGCTTCAAGCTTCAAGGGGCGTGTCTGGTGGCTGGTATCGTGTGGTAAACTATCCGTCGGCTACCAGTTTGGTGTTTCACCAAATTTGAGGATTGGTCCAGCGGTATCTTGGTTATACGTATTACCGCACATACTGGAGCCTCCCATGTAAGGGTGGATTGCGATCCTTTTGAATAGCTACCGTTGCTTGGTTGGAGAGACAGGATCCCGCGGCGTCGGCTTTGCATGCCTCCAGTGCTTCAGCCGAATACGATGTAGTTGATCTCTACGTATCAGTCGCCTTTCCATTCCGTCAAGGAGCTAACAAAAAGCAAATAAAATACTGTTTCCCTGGAGTACCGCCAGTCGACCTTGTAACAAGATTAGAACTTCAACTTGGCTGCAATTCAACTGGTTTCACGAACATTCTAGGCATTACATAATATATTTATTTTGAATCGCAGGCCACCTCGATGATATCGAGCAAGAATTGAAGTTCGCCTTCCCAACACTAGAGTATCTCCTTATCCTGCGATATCTTCACCAACATGCCGCGTTGCGCGCGGAAAGGGTGCGGTCAGGAATTTTTATCAGCAGAGAACACTGAAACCAGTTGTTACTACCACCCTGGAGCACCAGTGAGTTTCGGGTGTCAGTATTGTTAGATCGGTCGTTCCAAGCTATTACATTATCAGGTCTTCCACGAGGGGCTCAAGTCGTGGTCATGCTGCTCAAGTATCAGCAAACCGGTTCTCGACTTCGATGAATTCATGGCTATACCTGTATGCACACCTTGTTACCTGGCGGAGCACGTTCACCGCTAACGATCATCGATCGCGCTGGCAAGGGGTGTGAGGTTGGCGCACATACCGAGGTAGTACCGCAAGTTGCCCCTCGGGTGCCGAAGCCTGCAGCTACTGAGATTCTCACAATGACGGAATCGAGAGAAGGAAAAGAAGTCTATTCTACGGAGCGGACACTTCAATTACAGGCATCTGCGCCTCTCGCCACCACTCTCTCTGCAGAATCTGTTCGTCCCTCTCTCCCAGAAGAGGAGGATGATTTAGGTGTAGCCGTTGCACCTGGCACACAATGCAAACGTAAAGGTTGCAGCGTAGCTTTCGTGAGCGATGCAGAAAACCGCATTGGAAACGACGAAGGCACCGTCTGCACTTATCACCCAGCACCAGTACGTTTCTGATTCTTCGCCACCTTCGTTCATAGCTTCCCGTCCATTGACCGGATTAATTCATCCCGCAGCCCATCTTCCACGAGGGAAGCAAGGTATGTATCCCCGTGATTACGTCGTTCGCGCACCATTCCCCACATACTTTTGTCTGTATTTCTGATGATTCTCGTGCGATGTTCAGGGCTATCTATGCTGTAAACGGCGAGTCCTGGAGTTTGAAGAATTCCTTAAGATCGAAGGATGCAAAAAAAGCCGCCATGTTTTTGTTCCGAAGCAGAGCGAAGAACAGGTGGGTGGCACCACATCTATTACGTCGTCATCACGGCTGCTGACTGCTTATTGATATGTTCGGGATCATCAGGCTGAACAGTTCACTGAGTGCCGTGTAGATCATTACCAGACACCGAACGAAGTGCACGTGTCTGTATTTGCCAAGCAGGCTGACAAGGGCAGAAGCAAGGTAACGGTTGAAGAGACACAGGTCGGCGCTGCAATGCGGACGGTTATTAACACTCTATTGCTTTACTCACGGGAGTATATGCAGGTCCATTTTGATCTATATCTCCCGACCCAGAAACGGTTCAAGCGGACTATTCAGCTCTTTGGTCCAGTTGAGCCGGAAGGATCTTCGTACAAGTTCTTTGGGACCAAAGTAGAGGTCGTCTTGAAGAAGTTGGATACCCGAAGCTGGACCGTCCTCGAGAAGACAACGCGTGATTTCGGAAATATGAGCTTAACGTTTGGGGTTGGGGGTAGAACCGGTACGATCGGTGGCAAGGAAATAATACTTGACGAGCAGAATAGATACCGAGCATTATGAAGAAATTGCCATGGATACTTAGATGCTTTGCATGCACATATATTCCATGAATTTCTATACGTGTGAGTATGTGTGAAGAGGTTCTACAGTCGCCGAACGATCACAGCTCGCCCGGTATCTCTATTTTCTGGAACGTTTGGATAACGTCGCCCTCTTGGAGATTATGAAAGTCCTGTAAATTAACGCCGCATTCTGAACCTTTCCTAACCTCGGTCACGTCCTTCTTCAGATGCCTCAACGCATCTATGGAACCTGGCAACAAGCTCCAACTCAATACATCCACGATGTCAGGATGTCAGTGCTCACCTTCATATACAGTTTTATCTTCTCTTAGTACCCTGACCGAGCTTGATCGTTGCAAAATCCCAAGGGTGACCCTGCACCCAGCGATCCTTTTGTAACTCCCTTTGATTTGGATCTCGAATAACTGGAGCACTGTCGCCTCGCCGGTGACTTTGATGTCATAAGTACATGGTAGGAGAGATACGACGCGGTCTCGGACGTCGTCAATGACACGGTATATGATGTCGGATGTATAAATTGGGACGTGGTTCTGGGAGGCGGAGGCTCGGACCGCCCGTGGTACGCCGACAGAAAATGCGACTATTATCGCTGATACGGGAATTAAAGACTGTACACGAGAAATCCGGACGTAGACGTACCGTCTGCGGCCTTGGCCATCATGATATCAGACTCAGAAACATTCCCCACGCCAGTGGAAACGACCTTGACGCCTGCTAAGTGATTCCCAATATCCTTGACTGCACCAACCAGGGCCTCGACACTCCCACTAACGTCCCCTTTGACAATCATCCGAAGATACTTCTTCTTGACCTCCTCCTGAACGGAACTATCTTCAGCCACCGTAGTTTGGGCTCGGTTACCCCTCTTCGCCCTGTATGCACTTTCTCTTTCTTTCTCCTCCCTCTCTTTATCTGCCTGCCTCGCGGCGTTTATTGCCTCGACATCACCTAGAGTACTCTCTAGATCTCGTTTCCGTTCTCGATTCGCACATGCTTTCTTTATGTCGGCATCGCTGCCCGCTAGGACCTCTTCACCAGCAGCGGGAAGCGACTTCCAACCTGTGACAAGGACAGGGGTACCAGGTGCGGCAGATGTGATGGGTTGCAAGGAAGGAGAGAGAAGGCGGCGTGTAGAGCATGAGGAAGTCCCCGCCAGAAGGGACATTCCTGGAGAGACAGTGCCGCGTGTCATAAGAACAGTTGCAACAGGACTACGCATATGGGTCGGAACTCATGACAAAAATGAGCTAGGAAGTGAACGTGCATACTCACCCGAACCCTTTGAGTATCCTGGACTCGAGAACATACCCCACGGGTTTGCAATCTTGTTCCGCACGGAGGTCCATAACATCAGCAACCAGAGCAATGGTTTCAACAAGCTCAGGCAGTCCAGATCCTGTGAGCCCAGATACGGTAACGCAAGGGACATCCCCGCCATCCTCTTCTAGAGGAACGCCAACGGAAAGTAAGGCCAGTTTAGTCTTTTCCTGTAGGCCGTGTACACAGCAGAAGAACATGAGTATAAAACATGTATAGACCTCGAAGAAGGAAAGAACGTGATGCATGCACAAGGGGAAACTTACGACGTCAGCTTCAGGTTTGTCAACCTTATTAATGGCAACAACCATTCCAATGTTACTTCCTTCCTTCTCACGTTTAACAAGCTCGATCACTTCCAGCGTTTGGGGCATGACACCATCGTCGGCAGCAACGACTAGAACAACGATATCAGTGACCGAAGTTCCACGCGCACGCATGGCAGAGAAAGCAGCATGCCCCGGGGTGTCCAGGAACGTGATTAGGCGCCGATCTCCCTCTGATGTCGATGAAGAATCACCACTCATGCTCAGCGGAACACAGAAAGCACCAATATGTTGCGTGATCCCGCCTGCTTCAGAAGCAGCAACAGAAGAAGAACGAAGATTGTCGAGAAGAGTAGTTTTTCCGTGATCGACATGCCCCATTATTGCCACAATGGGTGGACGGGTTGGCAGAAGGTGGAGGTTTGCCGACGGAGGTCTATTAAAGAATGCTGGTGTCAATGGAACACTCTAAGAGAATGGAAGCTCAGAGTGTCGGAAGCGGCGAGTAACATGCTTACGGAGGGTATAGGTCAAACGCGGCTTCATCATTGATTATCGGGTTACGACCAAACTCTTGTGCGAGTAAAGCAGCATAGTCGCAGGTCAAAACTACAGGGATCATTCAGTTCTCTGATTATGAGAGGGAAGGTTGCCGACCATAATCATAGGAAGACGCTTCATGCATTCCTACTTGGTCCATCTTCCGTTGAAGTGTACCTTTGAAACAAAATCAGTCCTATGTGTGCCGGAAAAGGATTGACCATACGCAAGCGAATATTCAATAGCTTGGCTAATTGCCCAACCGAAACAGTCGACGGAATATAGAGATCCATTTGCACCTGCTTGGGCTGGAATTTCCGACCGCTCTCTCTTTCCCTTTGCCTTCCATGCCAGCGACTTATCTCCGATATACTGCCTCTGTTTGCACCTGCGACAAAGGCATAGCCAGGGCGAAGGGAACCGCGTTCCTTGAATTTTAATTTAGACAAGCGCGATGGGGTGTTAGGCTCGGTTTCGGGCTGAGGAACATGAGAACGAAAGGGATCACGTTCGTTGAGCTGGGGCGGCGACGGACGTGATATAAGATGGGATCTGGACTGAGGGTGCGGAGTGGGGGGATTGGAGCGGAGGGAACCATGTTCACTAGGCTTCACCTGACGCTGTCGTGAAGCAAGGTGAGGAGGGATATGCCGGAAAGCGCTGGGCTCAGGAACTCTGTCCGCTTCTGACCGAAGAATCTGCCTCACAGTGTGCTAATGTTTACTGGTGAGTTTCCGCGTACTGGTTACAACTGACTGAACTCACCTGTCTTTTAGCTGCTGTAGCAGCGGGTCGCGCATTCCTTGGAATGCGAATAATGGTCGACCGCCGGTACATCGTCACCCCAGCGCAGAGGAGAAACAGAAGCTAGCTGGTCAAGCTTAAGTCTTGAACGACCTGGGGTTGGCAAAAGCCTCGTCGGCGGAAGTAGTAAAGACGACATCAATAGCATAGCCACGCGAATACGACTACATGGGTGACACACTAAACCTCAAAACTTAGCCTAGCCTGCAGAATGGCTACATTTATCATGGGTCATCATCTGCTGTCAGGGCGCATGTCTTTCTGCACACCTTTTGCACAAAAGTGTCGGTTATATGCCCTCTCTCGCTTTCCCCATCGTGCCACTGTCGGTTCCGGGAGAAATTCCCGAGGTAACATGTCGCGCAGGTCTCAGTCAGACCCTCCTCCAGAGGGCCGTTTCTGGACTTCGTCAGACTATGAGGAGAAACCCTTTGTAGACCACTCGCAACTTTGGAGACAAGGCATACACTCCACCGCCGATCCCGAGGCGGGCTTGAAGCGTTTGTTGGTGAACAACGATGAGCTCGTAGTCACAAGGTAGCGAAAGTTGCCAAGTCTGGCTTCTTGCTCGGTCTTACTTTTAACCAGACAACTTGAAATGCTCAATATCTTCATGGGATTTGAGCAGTCGAACCGCTATGTTTTAAGTGTGTTCAGACTTTCTACTGCAGATTTTTCTGTTATGCATTGAACTTCGCTGTGAAGGCAACCCGGCTGGAGAAACGCTTGGATATATTGCTGAAGAACCACGGGGTTTCTTTTCGATGTTCGCAAGGCAGGTATTCAGGACGCATAGGCCATTCCGAGCACTAGTCATGGACTTTGAAGGTTCACCTATCCTTTGGGTGCGTATTCCTGGCTCAGTACCTTGCCATCAGTGTACCAATATCTCACTGCTTTCAGATCCGTCGCCCATTTTCTTGGATAAACTCTCGCATGTTCGTCCAGCGTCCTAGGGACACACCGGAAGGAGAGTTAGTTCTGGACACTTTCGCAGAAGTGCAGCAGGAGTGGCATCCATGGAGGAGGAGGTATGATTTATTCCTGCGGTATGTGTGTTCTGGGTCGACTCTCGGTTCTCCGAACAATCCGCTGACCGGGCTGTTGTATCATATTGGTCCCTCGTCTCACTAAACAACCCCGCCGGCCCGTCCTATCGAATCGTAACGCTTGCGCCTCCACCCGCATAACTGGTAATATGCTTCCCTCTTACCTGACTTCCTCCTGTGCGATCCATCCCTTGTTAACCACATCCCCTCTCTTTTCGGTGTCTTTCAATCTTGCATGAATCCCTTGCTATCCCCACGATTCCTACGCTCATCATGGATTCTTTCCAATGCGACTACGGTATGATTTCAACCTTACATACAATAAATCCTTCTTTCTCCATTCATGCATATGCCATGATCGTGGGTTAATTCAATGGTCCATATCCATGACATTGTTTCTTTCCGCTCCACGACTGCGCCGGTCTGTTTGAGCCCTGTCGGACGTGCTTATTGCCTCGCTTGCCCCAATTTCACCATTGACATTGTGACCTATTTTACCCTCGTTATTTTGTCTTTCCATCTTATTGGCTTATATGTTCCGGCTCACCACTACCCGGCTTTTGATTCAGGTGCTATTGGCTTTTGGTTCAATGAACGGCGCTCTCAATCCGGATTTGTTGTTTCCGTTTCCACACGTGCTGCATGGATGGTCGTGTCACCCTCACCTCCCATTTCACCGTGTGGCATCCACATCGATCATCCGGTTTCTTTACTTGTTTACTTGACGTCCTCCGCTCTTGCCATTCTGAATCGGAATGTTCCATGGTTTCGATATCATGGAATCCCGACTGCTCGCTCCTTAAACCCGCACATATCCTTTGTCTTTCTCATGACCATATTCCGCCGGCATGGAACCATTGTACGTCTTCTCCTTTTTGGATTTTCCACCTATCTCACACTCCTAGGTTGTCTGGTCGTTGCCTCCGTAACATTGGATGGCGCAACCTTGCATTTGGTTAAACTACCTTCATCCTCTCGATTACTCGGCTGGTGGCTGGGGACGCCCTCCAACTGTCTGTCATCTTGGGACGATGCATGGGTCGTTGTATACTTTCGACAACCTAATACGGACGAATTACGTTCCATTTTCGATACCGTTCTGTGTCAACACTCTCACCAAATTCAGGTCTATTCCTCACCGAGTACTTATTACCCTCACTTCAAAATCAGACCCTCAACCCGAACCCACCACACCCTCAACCCATTTCAACCAATTTGCGCGTGTAGATGAAGGTTTGTGGGCGTGGCATTTTGTCCTACGGGATGCGCAAGGAGAAGGCATTGCTAGTGTCAACAGAGCATTCAGGGGATTTGGTAGAGAGGTAAGGTGGCGATTGACCTCCCTAGGTTGATGCGAATGAGTGCTTCACTTTCAGATCTTCACGGACACGGGGCAATACACTGTGACCTTCCGGGCACCGGATGAACAAGAACAAGTTCACAGTTTGAGCCAGAATAGTGGGGTGATATTACACAAGCCAGGCGCGAAGAGGAACTTAACTGTTGATGAAAGGGCGGTAGGTTCAGCTTGTTCTCAGATTACGACTTGGTGCTAAATGATCATGGGGGTAGCTTGTCTTGGCTATGGCAAGTAAGACTACCCAATATACTTCAAGGCATTTGCACATATACTGATTGTGTCCCCAGTTAACATTGACTACGATTATTTCTCCAGGCATTCTGAAGGACCGTGCGTAGTCTTTGTTGATTTGATAATCTCCCACACTACATTTGTAGCAGGCACGGATTTGGTTTTTGGTGGAGCTCCGGAGAATAAGCATACCGGTAACAGCATGCGCGCGTATACTTTTGAATGATTCGTGGTACATACCACAACACGGATTGTACATTAGTATCCATCGCCCACCTCACACAGGGCTTCTAGAAAAACCTTCAGATCATCCTGGTCAATTTCGAGGATACTCGTATTGAACGAGTTGTGAGAGGACCTGGCGTTGCATCGTTCTTTGGCGTTGATAAATGCTAAACCAAACTCACTGATCGGTGGACTTCAATCCTTCAAAACCGTAGGAGAGCGTTCGAAAACCTACTTCTTTGTTACATCTCCCAACTCCAGTGAACCCATGACCCCTACAACAATGTATGTCTCCGTCCTCTCGTTCAGGCACGCGAGTACGAATGGCAAACTCTTCTTACCCCGGGCAAGCTTCGTGCCTGGTAACTTGTCCCTCAACGCATCAATCAACCAGAGCGCCAGACGCGAGAGTACGCCGGGATGGGCAAACAGTGCAAGATCGGGTCCCTGAGAGAGAATGACAACACGATGAGAGCGCATTGTACGGATGTCTTGCTTGTCGATTATTGAGGTTCCTTGTCGTATGATGGCCCGATGGAGTGACATGGAAAGTGCGAGTGCATCTCGAAGAGAAACAATGCTGGAATATTCAGGTATCTAGCTGCAACCATTGCAAAGAAAGACTCACTTAGCGAGAGCGTCATAGGCTGCCCAGAAGTTCCTTACCCACCAGGAGACTTCTGTGCGTTCTTCTGTGTCGCCTGAAATCTCTCCATCCCCCTCTCCATTTGTGTTTACACCTTCCCCACGCTCTCTGCTTTCAGGCGCTTCATCAATAGCGTGTTTACTGCCCTCCCATACGCGTCCACTGCCGAACCATTCCCCACCGTGTCGGGCACCTTCGACCTCGACCTCCATCCTGATACCACCAGCCACATCTAGGAGTGCGCTGACAGCTTCAACGGCATCAGCAGCGCTAAGGGGAGGGGCACGATACCCAAAACATCGAACGAAGGACGGGTATGTGAGTTCCACAAGACCGTACTCAGGAGCGATGGCGTCAAGCTTGGATCTTAACTGATGCTTGAGATCGAGGTCCATATGGGCATGCAGCTGTTGGGTCTGCGGTATTGAAAACCTGCCTCAGATGAGGTTAGTTGTAAAGCATCACTGAAAGTGTTGTCTGAAGGTCACATTCACCCCATTTTAGCAAGTAGGCCTGTAAGCCTCTTCCGACCGCGTTCCTTCCAAATTCCAAGCTTTCCTGCCACGTAACTGGAGTGAAACATGGCATCATATAGGGTCCAATGACGAAGTAGGGTGAATCTTAGTTCCTCGGTTGATCGTATCGACAAATCGTCTGGCCCCAATGCAGTGATGGTATCGATATTACTGGTAACCCCTACTGGGAGTGGATTGAGGCGTGATACTTCGTCGTAATAGATAGCGTGATATTTTTCGTAGAAGTCGCGTGATATGCGGGAAGTTGTATACTGGTATGCGAGCCCAAGGATTGCGAGCCTACGGCAGTGACCAGAAAGAGATAGGTCAATTACTGAGTGCCACGTACCACAGAAGATCACTGTCTGCACGCTCAAGGACAGTAGCAAGGATATAGATTGTCGCAGTGGCACTCTGACTGTACCATGAACCACTTGCGTAGTGCTTTTCAATCACTGTTTGATACGTCACACGCTGTTCCCGTGACAATCGACTTGGCTCCTGGAGAAGGTATCAGTACAAGTAGACGAGGTGGAGAAGCACCGCGACATTGTTTAGCTTCGGCCTTTTCCCACTGTGTTGATTGGGGGTTTGCGATTTGCGCTTGCGTGGTGGGCTGCCTCCAATCGAGTTCTCATATAGGCTTGCATTGTCTTGCGTTTCATGCTCTGAATCGAAGTCTGAAGCGTCATCCTCCGAGTCTGGCTCTGGCTCGTACTGGCAAAGTCTGTCAGCCTGAGTGGTTTCTGTGATGTACGGAGACGGACTTCTAGTGCCTCCCAAGCTTTTCTCTGTGCATCCATGGTATCAACCTCACCATCGTCCCAGAGGACTATGCGATCACCGATGTCACCGCCACCAAACAGACTTGCCAGGTTTTGAGGTCTAGTGGAGTCGATCACGTGTACCGTTAGATGTGCACTGAGTTCCCCAAACCAGGCGGGAGAGGGAAGGTCGAGGATGGCGCCCATGTTGACGAGAATGAGGGTATGTAGCTCCTCGGTGTCAAAAGGAAGAAAAGAGAGGGTGCAGGTTGGTGGTTGCATACCTCGTTATAAGTTACAAGCTCGTCTTTCATAGATTCCAACTCTGCGACCCCCGACACGGGGATGGTCCTGTGCATGACATCATCTTGCTTGAGGAGCTCTGCAAGCATCTTAGCAGCGCACATGGCGTCGACGTCTGGCGCGACGAGAAGGATGACGGAGGAGGCGGAGGTGAGGGGAGAGCGACGATGAGCGGCAAGGATGGTGCTGTAGGCATCGCCGTAGGATGGCTGTGAGGCGGAAGCGAGATGGGGTGGTGGGAGGTAGACCATGGTCCATGATAATATCAACGCGACGCGACGGCACGTGAGTACCATGCTTGTTTGCAACTGTTGTGGCCCCTGAGCTCGTCGGTTCGTACACCGCGTGGAGGACGTACGGCGAGCACGCGTCCGGGCCTACTTAAGCCCCGTCCTCGCCTCTCCTAGCACCATCTTTCACCGTCATCATGGCGGACCGCCAACTAAGGTCTCCCAACTCAAGGGACCACGGTGAGCCCATCTTTGTCCCGAGCTCGCAACCTACTCACCCCCAGCCAGAGGCCGCTCCTCTCTTGCACAGCAGTGCCCAAGATGGAGACCAGAATCCCCCAGATCCGCCCTCCCCTCACCGCTCTCTAGCAGGTCGCCTCACAGATGTCGTGCACGAACCGCTTACCGGTCTCACAAAGGTCCTCCTTGTCGAAGTGCTCGTCCTCTTGCTCATAAGCTCTGTTTTCATTGGACTATTCGCCGGCGCACAACACAAGCTTAATCTCAGGAATGGAGGTGGGGGTCGCGACGGCGATCAAGGTAATGGTACGCAGACCGAGACAGAAACGGTCACACATACTACCACCGCGGCCACCACATTAATTTCCGCAACCACCACCACTGCGGTCTCCACTGCCTTTTCTACTATATATGATATCACAACTGCTATAGAAACCTCCACTAAGACAACTACCACTACCGCAGTCCACACCTCTATATCGACTTACACAACCACTGATCACGTCACGCGCACCGTTATCGTTGGGCCCGAACCGACAGGCCCTCCAGAAACACCCCATCCTGGGCCATCAAAGGTGCGAGTTACTGTTTTACGTCGTATCATCATGCTTAACTCGCGCAAAAATGACAGGAAGTGTGTCTCACCAAGGAATGCATCATTCTCTCCGCATCAATCCTGGCTTCGCTAGATACCTCTCGTGATCCGTGTGAGGACTTCTATGATTTTGCTAGTGAGTCGACCACACGTCCCATATAGCCTTCAGTGCTGACTCAACGATCAGATGGCGGTTGGATAGCATCACATCCAATTCCCGGAGACAAGGGTGCCATCAACTCCTTCACCGTTCTCACCGACCAGAATTGGCAAGTTCTTCAGAACCTCCTCGAATCCAACACAGCCATCTACGACGACTCATGGGACGACCAATTACTTCGCAAGCTTCGCACCCTCTATGCTTCTTGTATGGACGAGGCGAAGCTTGACTATCTCGGTCAGGCTCCCCTGCAACGATTTGTAAATACTATTAGGAAGATATATCGTGGAAAGCGTGTCGATTTCAATGCCCTCAATCCAAAGCGAGGGCTGTCTAACGCTCTTGGTTACATGCATTCCAGAGGCAAGCATTGTTTCAGATGAGTCTAGTACTCCCTGTATATATGTCCCACAGGTGTCGATGCCCTGTTCGAGTTTTATATTGACGGCGATGCTGGTGTTGACCCCAACGCCATGACGCTCTGGTTTACTCAACCTACCCTGGGCTTGCCATCAAAGGTTCGTTGCAAGGGAAATTCATTCGTTGCTCCTGTTTACCCAGCGTTGATTAGGAATACTACAAGGAACAAGGCGTGCTCAGTGTTTATCAAGATGTCATTGAGCGTCTTTTGGTCACCCTACGCGATGACGAAGTCATGGGCATGACGCACCTCCCAAGCGAACGCTTGCATATCCAAACAGAACAACTGGAGGAGGAAGAACGTGTTTGGCCTCCTTGGCCGTGGCCACCATGGGACGGCGAAGATGACGAAGATGATGGCGATACCCGTAAGCCGGCCGAGGATCCTTTCCTCAGGGCACATGAGCTGGCGCGGGAAGTTGTCAAATTCGAATCCGAAATTGCAGACGCCACTTTAGACCAAGACAAGCTGGAGCAAGACCCCTTCGGTACATACAACCCCACTAGCATCACTACGCTCAAAGCCGCGTTGCCTCAAATCAACTTCCCCGACTACTTTGCTACATTTACCCCACGCTTCTTCCCCAGCCGTGTCATCATCACTTACAAGCCGTATCCAAGCTCTTTGTCACGAATTCTGGAGCGTACGCCTTCTGATGTCATTGAGGCGTATCTTGTTGTCCGCGCTGCCCTGGAATATGCTCCTAATTTGGGAACAACGACGGAGGCTTGGAAGGTGGTACGACAGTTGCAGGAAGTTCTCAATGGAGTCAGACCAGGAGCTATCGGGGAACGATCCGAGTTCTGCATGCGTGAGGTAGAAGCTGCCATGGGCTTCGCCACGGGCAGGTACTT
Organism: Boletus pseudopeckii; assembly: GCA_038092915.1. Lineage (NCBI taxonomy): Eukaryota > Fungi > Basidiomycota > Agaricomycetes > Boletales > Boletaceae > Boletus > Boletus pseudopeckii. Next base: position 7,271 of record JBBPRH010000379.1, on the reverse strand, counting down.
TGTCAACGCAACGTTCCCCAACGACTCGAAGGAGAGGGCCACTCAGGTCATATCGGGTAAGCAGCAGGTTCTACCTCGTGAGCTTGTCACTCTTACTATTTTATGCAGACATTGTCAAGGCATTTGAGAAGTCCTTGGAACGGATCGAATGGATGGACGAGGATTCGGCTCAAAAAGCCCGCGAGAAGGCAGAGGCAATTCGAAAGAAAGTTGGCTTCCCACTGTCCCCCGATACCCGTGACGCTCGTTCTCTAGTGAGCTATTATACACTCGTCAAGGTCCATGTGGATACATTCTTCGAGAATATGCTGAGTGCCACGTCAGTCCCTTCGTGTGTCCATCCGGCAGGCAAGAAATCCATCTGACATCGTATTTCAGGGCTTCTGATGTCTACAAGAAGTGGCAGAAACTAGGAAAGCCCAGGAACCTTGACGAGTGGATAATGACACCAGCAACCGTGAATGCATATTACAATCCTACGGGTAATGAGGTGCGTAAATTTGAATCGGCTATGTACATCCCGGGATTCGGATTTGTTGGCAAAGATCGTGTTCCCCGCTGGTATTCTACAACCACCTTTCTTTTCCCTTGAATGGTGTGTAGTGAATGTTGTTATGGTGATTTTATCCTCACAATCATTCAGGCCGGGATATCTGTCATATGGTTCATTTGGCATGGTTGCCGCTCACGAACTCACGGTTGGTACCTCTGCATACTCTCTTCACGCGACAACTGATCAGCCGGGTAGCACGCCTTCGACTCTGCTGGTCGACTCTACAACCAACAAGGAAAATTGGAAGAGTGGTGGACACGTCAGACAAGCGATGCTTATCAAATTCGTCAAGATTGCATTGTCGAACAATATTCTGGTATATATACTCTCGATCTTCGTACCTTTGACTTTCTGACGCAAGGTAGCGTACACTGTTGACGACGGTAAAGGTGGTGTCGTGCATGTCAACGTGAGTCTCGATGCTTTGCAGATGCTTAAATCCTTCATGGTCAGATTTGTAGGGCAATCTGTGAGTTAATTGTCTAGAGATGTCTTGGGAATCGCTGATTCTGGTTGCAGTACATCTGGGGAAAACATCGGCGACACTGGCCTTATTCAAGCGTACCGCGCATGGAAAGAACAGTACGAAGATTCCTATGACGCTGGGTACGAATACTTGCTTCCCGGATTAGACTATACGAGGTAAGACATCACTCTATCACTTCAAACATGTCGGGTGTCAACCATATGCAGGGAGCAATTGTTCTTCATTTCCTTCGCACGCACGTGGGCCATGAACAATCGAGCAGCGGATGCCGTGAGTATTATCACCGACTCCTGCTGAATTCAGACCGCTTAGTCGACCCCATCCATCAGGTGCGACGTGTTCGGACAGATTCTCACTCACCGAACCAATACCGAACGGAGGGTACAGTCTTTAACATCCCTGAATTCGCTGAAGCATTTGAATGTTCGAAATGGGCAAAGGTCAGGGAATTCTCTGTTCTTGAACTGTGCCTGTTTACCTTCCAAGCAGTTGAACCCTCCACCAGAAAAGAGGTGCATTTTCTGGTCCTGAACGCGCAGGATATATTCGATATAGTGCACAGAATTTCTGGGGACCTGTTGTTCACATGTATTTCATTTCAACATCGTTCAGTCTTCATTCCACTGGTTTATGAACTATGCAATGTCTGCGTTAATTTGAACGTGAAATCGGGAGAGTCCCGAAGAACAAAGCAGCGACGAGGCAACATTTAGCTTAAAGCACACCCTTCGTGCTCGGTATCTCGTTTCCACCTGTCTGTTCAATGGCTTGTTTGATTGCCAGCGCCAGTGCTTTGAATGCGGACTCAGACCTAGGACAGGCTGTAGGCAATTCTATAACTTCTGGGTGGAAACATACCGATGATGGTCATTTTCTCCTCGGAGGACGTCAACGTGAAGAGTCACGCCGGCCGCCATTGCAAAAGAATGGAAGATATGAGGAATCATCTCTGTCGAGAGGTCACCAATCTTCTCGCGTTTCAATCCGAGTTCAGTGACACAATACGGACGAGAGCAAATGTCAATCACTGCTCGGGAAAGTGCCTTCGGAAAAGAATGTTCAGCTACAAGAGGACTTACAACCAAAGTGTGGTTACACACTTCGTCAAGGGGTGCGAAGCCTGTGCCATACCGCCTGATCCCCTTGATCTCTCCAAGAGCTTGTTTAAATGCGGTACCCAATGCGATCGCACTATCTTGTATATGAATCTTAGGACCTTTATGTCTTGACGAAAAAAGGGGTACTTATCTGCAGTGTGGTGGTCATCAATCCACAGGTCTCCTTGGCACTTCATGATCAACGACATTCCGCTATGCTTTGCCAATGCATGATACATCTGGAGTATCCGATTAGTTTGCCCGTGCGGGAAGAATATAGGAGGAATCACTACATGGTCTAAAAAGCCGATGCCCGTCGAAATGTCAATGTTCTGCGCCTGGCCCGAATCTGTGCAGCCAAGACTGACAAACACTTCAATCTGTGTTTCGTTTGTTTTTCTAGAAACTGTAGCTGTTCTGGCTGTCATATTAGTGGAGTGACTCAAGCAAGTCACTAATCGGAATGAGGGTGATAATCGGGTGGCCGCCGTCGCTGACGTAAGCCACTGTTGAACTTGTAGTACTAGTACCGGCCCCCGGGAAGTACTTGTTCTTCTAACACTCGTTGCGATGTCTCTACGCCGTTTTATCAACCCTTCAATTCGTCTCCGGGTCCCTAGCGTCAACTTTCAAGGAAACCGTGGTCGAAGACATTTTCTTAATTTCGCTCGAAAATCTAAATCCGCAACGACTGGAAGAACTACTGTTCTTGGCGAGGATGACCTATTCCATCCGTTCTCGGAATCCCCATTTCCTGCAGTCAAGGCGCGTGGAGAAGCTATTCGCTCTCTCGCTCCCTGCCCAATTTGCTCATCCAGTCATGGCGGTCATTTGCGTGATGAGACTGGAATGAAACCGTTGGGGGTCAAGTTCGAGTGTCCTGATTGTGGCTGGCCGACTCATTGTAGCAGGGAGCACTGGGAAATGGATGAGGACCATGCAAAGTTCTGTCCGCGTCTTCAGGAGGTCAACGAGGATGAACACGACCTTCGAAGTGGTCGGAGAATGTACGAGTTTGAGCTACCAGGTGTGTATAGGGCATGATTGTCGGACATGGGGAATTGACATCTCCACCGCGAAGGACCTCAAGCGTACGAGGAAGCTATCTCATTCGCCAATTGGGATCTCTTTTGGTACACGCGTGGTTTCTCTTCGATGGACACCGAACGATCGAGGAGGCATGCGAGCAAGCTGCTCACCTATCCGCTCACCATAGGTTCTGTTCTACATCAAAATAGTGGATTAACCCCGAACAATCACCGCATCACACCTGAAGGTAGTCGATCTTTGGCCGGTAAGTCAGTTAAAAGTCAATTTGGGAGATAGTTGAAAAGTTTAATTTTCACCAGCGCTGCGCACCGTGCTGCATGTCGCTCCCGGTGCTCCTGACACAGAAGAAGCTGGTGTTACCAAGCCCCAGATCAGGATATTTATTCTGGGTGCACGCGCGGAGTCTTCACTTCCCCCCCATGTCTGGGAGCAAATCTGCATGTTGTTCCCATCCTGTCACTTTCATCTGTACTTCATTGGGCTACAGGTATCCCTCCCAAGACTACAAAACGACCTAGGATCCCAGGTGCAGACGTCTACGCAATCTCCTGAAGATGATTCGGCCGTGGCAAAGCCTTCCTCTGAGCAAGGAAAGCCGCCGTCGTATGTCCCCAATGTTTACGAGCCCCCCACTCCGAAGCCAATTGCACCTTTGAAACGGACCCGTTCATCGCTCAAGCTATACGGGGTCCCATCATACACGATCCCTTACTCTCCACAATTGACAATCACTGGCATGCAAGCCAATTATATGGAAGTCCATGCACAGTTCCAGGATACCTTTGATCCCTATACCGATCTTTTTTTCCTATTCTCTCCTGGGTTTGGCTTTCCGTCGCCATTATCGCTCTCAGAGCTTGATGGAAAACGCTGTTTACAAATAGCCTCTCCTACCGAATGGGGTCCAGTCGTTCCAGCACTTCTTGCCACTAGATGTGCGATTTTTATCACAGGATTCTCACCAGCAGACATCGAGAGGGATATCCTATCCCTTGATCAAGTCCCTGATGTTGCTGACGAGTTTGAATGGATTGTTACGCCTGGTGAAAATCCATTCGGAAGTGAGAAATGGGAGGTGGCTGACTTTGATCCACGAGTTATGGTAAAGACCAACTGGGGTTTATGGGGCATAAGAGGGAAAGGCAGAGAAGTGCAAGCAAATTACTAGGGGGAATGGTCTGCTTATTTCCACACTGGAATGTAGGTAGGAATTGTCATGGGTCCCTGACTCCCACGAAGTGGGATTCAAAGGAGGGTTTTGTCAGGCATATCTGTCCACTCTTTCCCACATATTGGTTGCCAGGCATGAACACTGTCGAATGTGAAAATAGATGGTTTCAGAGTTCCGACTTATATGCCCAGTTCTACCAACGTGAACTTGACGAGAAATGTGTGAACATTATGTAATGTCACAAGTTTGAGCTCCGAACATTATTACAAGCATTAGCGAAAGAAAGGGCATGTGAATATTATGTAATGTAAATCGCACCTCAAGGTTTGTCCTCCGATCAAACCAGAACAGTAGACAGTGAGTAGCATATACTACTGGACAACTATGATCTGAGTTTGCAATGTGGTTACCAGAACTTAACATCAGAAAATGTATACAGTCTTTTATAATATTATACTCGGTATCAGCTTTGATTTCATCAGAGCTCAATCTGGGGTAATTTATATACATTTATGTAAGGTTCCCACACTCTTCCTCAAGTTCTCATAGATAACTTTTGTGCACAAAATTCGAACTTTGAGAGCAATTAATGTTATTCCTGCTACAGATAGTAGTGGGTCTTTGGTGGGGTGTCGAAAACACTGTTTTGCAGGCTGATGTTGGTAACCATGGTTGTTGTTTGTACATGCTTGTCATTGATTGGAGAGTGTCATGTTTTAGCCTTTGTCTGTTGAAGGTTTTACATCGGGGTATATTATATGTGAAGCCTTCTGGCCATCCTCTCTTATCCTCTTTGCAGTGTATGTGCCTATCTGCACCCTGTCCCCTCTCTGTGTAGTCCCTAGGCCTGATCGTGGATCATGCAATTTTTATACTTGGTTTTGAGCATCGTTCGGCATGTGTCTATATTGTGGCCTGTGCCGTGTTCTTGTGATGCAATCAGTTCATGTGTCTGATGAAGGTGTAGCGTCCTTGTCGTGTGATGTTGATCAACATTCAGCTCCTGTTGTGTTTACTTGTTTGCGTGATGTGCTATGTGGTGTGGTCAAGGTTAGACACGCTCTAGCATACCATGCTGATGGTGATCTCGTGTGTGAGTTGTCTGAGCAACATGAGATGGTTGTGGATGTGATCTGGCTTGATCATGCATATGTCCTGTCTATATTCTCTGTGCCATGCAATGAGCTGCAGGATGTCTTGTCTGTGAATGCAGGTTTGATTGTCGAGGATGGTGCGCCTTGTGCATTTGCATTGTGTTCAGATTGTAGTTGTTCTCTCAGTAAAGAATTGACACCCAAGTGCACAATCACAAACCACTTGTTTCTAGGGGACACACCTGAAGAGCTGTCAGGTTTGACTGTTGTTGAGAAGGCTATGGTCGCTCGGTGTCAGGCAAAGTCCTATATCATACAACTCAGAGATCATGGTGACAATATGGTCGGTAATGCTCAGCGAGGGATGCAAGGGCATATAATTGTCTTCTCGCAGCAGCCTGAATGTGTGCTGGATCTGCTACCCCCTGCTATTGAGCACTTGTTAACATTCATCTGTGTCATTTTTGTTAATTCATGTGCACCTTCTATAGAATGGATGTGTTTGCATGCTCATCCCCTTGTGATCTGGAAAGAAAAAGTCCAACATGCATTATTGTGGTTGCAGAGGCATAATTGTTACTACAAAGACATCCATATCAACTACGACCTTCTCCAGTCTATGGAAAATGAGTTTGTGCTTCCAGTACACGTAGAGGTTGTTGATCCGGGTTTTGTGATTGACTCATTGATGTCAGGTTATGATTCTGTGTCAGTGGAGTATGGCGCTGTTGCTCCAGACTCAGACTCAGCAGGCCATTTTGAGTCTGTGGTTGTTGCTGATGTGGATAATAGTTCATTGCCTGGTGTGTTGCGAGCTGCTGCATTGGAGCATGTTATGAAGAAAGGTAGAGGTTATGTTCAGGTACCACATGGTGATGTACCTGTTGGCGATTTTAACAATCTGGGACTTCTGGCAATGGTGTTTCCTACCTTGTTCCCATATGGGCTTGGGAGTAGCAAGAATTATCAACACTCACATGCTCTTTCTCTACAAAGACAAATTAAGCATTTCGTGACACTTGCTGATGCTCATTTTCATACTCACTACTCCTTTCTGTTTATGGTCTTTAATCTTCTGCAGTGGCGGAAAATTCTTTTGCACTCAAGTTTGAAAATAAATTGGCACTTGTTTGATGCTTTCAAGTCCAAGTTTAGTATGGTGTCGTCTGCAGCAGTACACATTGTTGGTGAATGTGTTGTCAAGGGAGATTTGCAGACAAACTTCACCACTAAAGAGGTTTAGGTTCGAGAACTACTGAAAGAGGTCACGCATGTTACTGCACAGGCACCTGATTCCAAAGTGTTGTGTGTGGTAATGCGAAATGAAATTCACAGTCTAATGATTATGCAAGGTATGCCTAGCTTCTACCTCACAGTCAATCCTGCAGATGTCTACAATCTGATTGTCAAGTTTCTCGTTGGGAATGACATTGACATTGGTTTGTATAGAAGATGATCAGGTACCTAAGTTTTGGGAACAGTCTGTCCTTGTTGTGAATAACCCTGTGATCTGTGCAAGGTTTTTTAAATTATACTGTACATGGATACTTTTTTCAAGACTGTTCTCGGGTTTGACAAGTTCCCTGCTAGTCCTTCTGTGGGTGTCTTGGGCCATGTAAGTGGTTACTATGGTTGTGTTGAAGCCCAAGGCCGGGGATCCCTACACTGCCACTTGTTGGTTTGGCTGGATGGTTGTCCGAGCATCAATGAAATCAGGTCTTGGGTCACTGAGCAGCATGACACTCAGTTCAAAGACTGTTTACTGGCTTTCCTTGATGGTATGATCAGCACGTCTATTCCTGATGATCCAATCCCACAT
>JBBPRH010000378.1:0-22599 GCA_038092915.1 Boletus pseudopeckii | reverse complement strand
TTGTCATAGAGGCCTCTATGAGTGATGAAGGTGGCTTTCCATTGATTGTCATCCTATGCAAACATTGTTGTGTTCCTAGCACATGTCAAACTTAGTAAACATGATATGATTGCACCCTTTTATTTGTCGATAAGATTGGAAACAAGTGGAAGTGGATATGTATCACAAATAGTATGCTCATTGATGTATTGGTAATTGTAGCAGGGGTGGAGGTCATGATTCATTTTCTTGATAAGGGTGAGAGGGTGGTACATGATCAGTGGCTTCCTTTGAGAAAACTGATGAAAAGGCAGCATATTTAGAGGAAAGAGTTGGCTTGGGTTTGGCCCATTTTGTGGCAAGGGTTATTTTTGCAATGAGGGGTTGTGTGACATATTGGTATTCACCATGGATGATTCTGTGCCTTACACAATTTTCATTTGCACAATGGAGATATTGGGCCATATCTATATCTTTTTGGAGGTACCCTTGGAGGTGGTGACAGGTAGTGAGATGTGGTTGAGGGTTGAGAGTGGATATACAGGAGCTATTGTTGGCTGAGGATGATGTTCTCCTTTCTACAAGAAAGGATGTGGAGAGTGGCTTTTGTAATGACCCCTTTGATATCAAGGATCACAGGTGAACTTGATGTCCCCCTCTGTGTTTCACTCATGGATGGAGTGTTTCAGTAGAGTCATAGGAAGGTTGTTTTTTCATATGATCAAGTGGTAGTCAATGCAGGAGATCTTTGCACCACTATTAATGAGAACTTGGGTTTCAATGGCTGTAGTAGCATGCATAGGAACCAGAAGTTGAAGATGTAGATTCTACTGTTAGTAATGGCATGAGGATGCCATGAGGTGTGGAGGTCTAGATCTATGGATGGACTTGAGCATTTAGAAGGATTGGATTATAGGGGCTATGAATAGGGGCTGAATGCGAAAGTCATTGTGGAAAGCTAGGAAAAATAGTAGAAATAAAGGGAAAAATAATATTGTCTGTAATACTATCCTCTCTTTATGAATTGACTTTTAGGCAATTGAAAGGTAGCTTTAGTGAAGGGATTTCTTGTAAAGAGAAACCATAGTCTGTAAAGCTTGAAAGGAAATCTAATTGTTTAAGGTGAATATGATGGGAGCACTAGGGTTTTTCTTATCGAACTCTTGGATAACTGTTTGAGCACCGTTTAGGTTACTCAAGGGATTCCATGTGCAATCTTCATCTGTGTAGCCTTTCCAATATACAATATATTCAAAGTGATTTCTTTTGAATTGGGTATCCAATGAAGTCAACCTCATATTCAATTTCTCAATCTTCAGTAACATTCACTGGACCAGGATGGAAGATTGTTTGTCCTTTTAGTCAATTTTTGTAGGGATGAACACGAAATATATTTACAACTGGATGTATATGCATTGAGTGTGGTAATTGCAGTTCTAATGCATTATCCCCTACAAGTTTTGTGATTTCATATGGTCCTAACCATCATTCCATAAGCTTCTTAGATGCACAAGTTAACTTTAGATTTTTGATTGAAAGCCAGACCTTATGCTGATTTTATATTTAGGGGCTTTAGATCTATATTTATCTGCTTGGGCTTTCATCCGATGTTGTGCTTTCTCAAGGTTAGCTTTTGTTTTGGCTAGAGTGTCCTGCATAGTAGTTGCAAATTCTTCTGCAGCAGGAACTTTGGTAACTTTTTGTTCAAAGCCCATTCGAGGAACATATGATTGTGTCACTTCAAAGGGTGATTTCTGTGTAGAAGCCTGCTTCTTGGTTTTATATGAGAATTGTGCTAGAGGTAACCATTCAATCCAATCTTTTTGCTTTTCAGCAGTGAAGAGTCTGAGATATTGTTGAAGATCTCTATTCATTCATTCAGTCTGTCCATCAGTTTGTGGATGAAAGGTGGTGGAGAGCTTTGGCTATATGCCTAGTTTTTTGCATAGATCTCTCATGACTTGAGATACATACTGTGGTCCTCTATCTGACACAATGCTACAAAGGTAATCCATGATTTTTCCAAACATTATGGAGATAAAGTCAAGCCATGTCCAGGGCTATGACTGTTTTGTTACAAGGAATGAATTCGACTTCTTTAGAGAATTGATCAATGACTACTAGGATTGAATCAAATCCTCTAGATAGGGGAACACCTGTGGTGCAATCTGTGGTTACTTCGATCCAGGCCCTGGCATATTAGGGAGATCTAGAGGTTAAAGCTTTCCAGATGGTGCTATATTAGATGGCTTGCATCTTGCACACATGGCTTGCCTCTAGAGACATATTCTTTGCTGAATGTGTTCATGCCAGGCCATGTATAGCTTTGTTGAACAAGGTCTATTGTCTTTTCTGATCCAGGATGACCGGCAACTGGAGTATCATGATGTAATCTGACGATTTCCATTCGTAAATCTTGGTCATCAGGAATATAGATCTTTTCTTCTTTGTCATGAAGAAGTTCATCTTCTTGTGTATCAATGTCATATTTGTTTCATAAAGTGATGATGTCAGATTCTTAGAGTAGATGTATGGCTTTTCAGATTTTCTCAAGGATTGTATCAGAATCTGTAGTGATGTGCACTTCTGTAACACTAATCTGCTCAGGTGGAATGACTAGTACTCCAGTATTGTCATGCTCTATTCCAATAGCATGGTCTTCTTATATAGATAGGGCATCTGCTTTACCCATAGTGGTGCCTGCCTTATGAAGCCATATGCAATTGAAATGTGTCAAGTACTGTGCCCATTGGGCTTGCCGACTGTTACAGATCCATTTCCTAACATATTCTTTTCCGCATCATGTGACCCTGTGAAATGTCACATGACTCATCATGTGATTACTTACCCTTTCTCATCATGTGACATGGCCTAGACCATGACATCATAACAAGTGTATTTAATTACTGCTCATTCATTTCACTTATTTAATTACCGTCTAGTTTAGACAATGGTCCAGATCTACGACATCATCATGACATCATACCCTATACCCAATGCACAGACCTTATCTAAACATATACAAACAGTAGTCAGTAGTATATATACCTGAATGTCAACACCCCAAGAACTCCAGTCAAGTTCTTGTTGGGTTTCCCCATCAATCCTCTTGTCTCTATTAAGCAAGCCTAGTGTTTGTGTGACTGCTCCTTTGTTAGGATTTGGGTCAGCAACACCGACGGTTAAGGTCTTGGCATTTCATAAACCATTGGAGATTAGCATGATCATTCCATATTTCAAACTGATGGTGTGCACCTTCAAGGTAGTGACACCATTGTTTAAATGATCTAATGACACTAAGTATTTTCTTATCTGCAATTGGATAGTTATGTTCTTCGGAAGTCATGTAATATGAGGAGAATGTGACAGGGTGCCATTTGTGATTCTGTTCTATTGAAGGCACTGCTCCAGTGCCATAATCAGAAGCATCCATTTCTAGGCAGAATACTTTATCGTTATCGGAGTAAGCGAGAATAGGAGCAGTCATGAATCATTGTTTAAACATATCAAATGCTGTCTGTTGTGCCTCTTTCCATTCAAAGGGAGTATTCTTCTTAGTTAGATCATTATGGGGTCTTGCGACTTGCGCATATCCTCAAAGAACCTGCAATAGAAGTTTGCTAGACTGAGAAAACTGCATATACCTCTAACATTCTTTGGAATCGGTCATTCCTTAATGGCAGTGATTTTGCTATTGTCCATTTTGATTCTGTCTCTAGATACTATTATGCCAAGGAATTCCACTTCTTGAACACTGAAGGTGCAGTTCTCTGGTTTTGCAAATAGGTCATGTTTTTTGAGGCGTTGTAATACTTTCTTTACAATTTGTTCATCCTCTTTGAGATTGGTTGTCTTTGTGAAAATCATGAGGTCATTGAGATACACAACCATGACATTATGCATATCTGAAAAGAGTTTGTTTATCATGGTTTGGAATGTGGCGGGTGAGTTGCACAATCCAAAATATGTAACAACTGGTTCAAAAGATCCTCTATGGTAGACAAAGGTGGCTTTCCATTTGTCTCCTTCTTTGATATAAACATTGTTGTATCCCCAGCGAAGATCTATCTTCATAAACCATTATGATCCTTTAAGCTTGTCCACAAGCTGTGAGATTAAAGGGAGTGGATAATTATTCTTGACTGTGTGTTCATTTAGATAATGATAATCCTGTACCCTGCATTTTCTACTGACTTCCTTAGGTACGAAAAACACAGGTGATGTCTGAGGGGATTTAGAAGGTTGTATGTATCTTTTGGCTAGCTGATCATCTATGAAATCAGATACTTCCTTCTGTTCCTTAGGTGAAAGGGGAATCAATCTGCCTTTTTTCAGTTCGAAATCCTCTTTGAGATCTATGGGATGATTCCAGGGTTTTCATATCGGCATTCATTCTGATTCTTTTTTAGAGAATACTTTCATATATCCATGATATTGTTGTGGTATAAGATTCTCTGATTTTGGATCTTTTTTAGGTGAGGGTTCATCATATTTCATGGCAAAAATATGAGCTAAAGAATCCTGTTCTTCAGCCTCAATATGTTGAGTGAAAGGAGGTTTTTTCTTTTAGGGTCTGACAAGTCCAGGGGCAGCGAGTCATTTTGACTTTTCTGGAAGTCCAATCAATATCAGGGTTATGTTTACTAAGCCAGGTGTATCCTAGAATCATCTGGTTCTTTCCTAGGTCAGTTGCTTCTGCTGTGACTCGTTCACAATGATTCTGACATTGGATAATGATCTTGGCACAATGTGTGATAGATCCAGCAGCAACATTATATACTGGGATTGGGTCGGATAGAGAGAGAAGTGGAAGCTTGATCTTCTGTGCATACAACTTGTCAATATAGATAGTATTAGCTCCACTCTCTAAGAGAGCTTTCGTTGTCATGAGTTTATTGTGATGTCGAGTAGGTGCAATCTATATTGAAAGGGTGATATTATGATGGTTCAAGGTGTGAATCCTAGCATTTTCTGGAATTGAAGAAAAGTGGAAAGTGGAATCAAGTACCAATGTGAAGCCCTGGCCAAGCTTCAAATCAATTGAAGATCCCACCTGGCTATGATAATTTAGGCTAGACGGACAAGATATAGAGTTAGATACAGTAGCAACTTGGACACCCAAATCGTTCAAGTTGCTTGGGCTTTTCCCTTACTATTGGTGGGTTCTTCATCTAGAGTATGAATCTTTCGGAATTCAGAGCAAGTCTTCTTGTGATCTCCGCAAGACCAATTGCATTCTCAGCATTTGGTGGAGGGTTTCTTACAATCTTTACCCATATGTCCTGTTCCACCACAGTTGAAGCATCCTGTGAATCTTTTCCTTTGTGGCTTCTTGCCAAATGTGTTGATGTCATCATCATCATCATCATCATCATAATCATCATGGTTATGCATGTGATCGATATCCATGGCATTGGGATCATGTGATGGCTTATGATGATATGAGGAACTAGATGATGCAAATGAGAATTGTCCTTTCTTTCGGAGAAAACTCATTGTCTCTATGGTTTCTCCTACTTCTCTGATTGCTTCAAGGTATCCATTGACATTGGCAGTTTCTCTTCTGCCTAGTCAGATGACTTGATCATGAATGTTAGGGTTCACATTGTGTTCAATTATGTTCACACCATGTGTATTGCCTATTGTGGACTCTATGTAGAGTTTATTGAATTGGTCAATCCAATCACATGTGTGAGTGTTTCCTTGTTTGAACTTCCAGAGTTTCTCTAGAGCCCAATCTGGTTTGGCTGTGGGACGGAACTGTTTTACAATATCAGTTTCCAGTTTATTCCAGGTATAGCCCTTTCCTTGTTCTAGATGAGTGGTGGCAAAGTTTCCTGCTCATTGTCCTGTCATGCGAGATAGGACAGTGACTACTGCTTCATATGATCTAGGAGGAATAGTCTCTGGATTGATAGCAATTTAGGTTTTCATTTTCAACCACCAATCTTCAAACTTGTTGATTTTTCCTTTGAATTCACCAGGATTGGAGATGATGTGAACATTCTTGGAGGCTTTAGACAAATGTGATTACCGCTGGTACTGCAGCAAGTTGTGCTTGTGCCGTTACTAGGCTACTTTCTAGTTGTGTTGCATAGCTGACTAGTAAACCAAACTGTGTGGCTACTAGTGTCATCTGGGCATCATGATCTGTGCAAGCATATAGATCTGCCAGGAACTGATTCAAGTTGAACTGTTGGGGATTGAAGGACCACATGACAAAAAAGGGTCCTTAGATTAGATTACAAATGAGATGAAATCAAGAAACAAAGGACAAGTACTAGATAGATCTATCAAAGATCAGAATCCAGGTATCTCCGTTGTGGAATCAATTTCCCAGGTATCTGCCGGCTGTTTGGCTTCAATAGGGGTTTCTTCTACAAGGGTGCTTGGAGTGGTGAAATACTCCTGTCCTTGTTCTCGGGCGAAGTTAGATTGAAAGTGGGAGTAGAAAAATTGGCTAGCGATTATCTGAAGTTGAGAAGGTGAAATGTGAGTGAAGATCCAATCAATCCACTCAGGGATATGATGACTTCGTTGCTCAATTTCAAGGGATTGAGCATGCCAACCGTCTTCGCTATCTAGATGGTTCCAATTGTTATTCTCGTTTGCCCAAGGATGTTCTTCTTCCTTTAGCTCTACTTCTTATGGGGTTCCAAGAATATTCCAGGTGATGGTAGGGTCACCAATGGTAACTGACCAGAAGTTAGAGTTACAAGGAAAGTCAATCGCAATTGGATGATCCTCCTTTGTTGATCTCCGAATACAATAAAGGATTGCAAGGAGTAAGGTGGTGTAGATATATAGGATAGCGATGAGGAACTGGTTCATAATGTTTTATAAACTTTACAAGATTGTTGTCATTTGATACGAAGTGAGATTTTCAAGATCACATGATAGGGTGAATCAGGTTGATACAGTTTACCTGATTTACGCTCAGCGAGATTGGTGACGTCAGATTGAAAGTGCTTCCTTTGATTGGTATTCAACTTCCGATGTTGATTGACTCGATCCATGCATATTGAGTAACTCTTCCTGATTCTGCTTCAGATTCAGAATAAGGGGGCAGTGGTACTCGATGAGGGATAGGATGAGGGATAGGATTGGCAGCAAATCTAGGTATTCTGCGAATCCTTCGTATGAGATGACTAGTAGCATATGTAATCTTCACAGAAACGTAAGGGGAGGCGGAGAGCCATTCTTGGTCTGAGAGAACTTGGAGTAAGAGCTATAGGTACAGGAAGATTAGGAAGTCGGAACCAGTGTGGCGGTATAGGATGTATGTATGAGAGGATCAGGAGTTGATCTGTCCGTAAGGTTCTCCTGACGATGTAATTGTGCCTTGATAAGATCATGGGCTTTGTGGACTCTCTCTCTAATCTGCTGGATATGGGTCTGCTCTGCTTGTTGCTGTATATCCAATTGAACTGCCTCTCGGATAATATCTGAGATCTCTGAAGGAAGGAATGGACTGTGTATATGATAATAGAGAGGCTTGTAAAGTGTGGCCTCTGAGGCTGTAACTGGGATGAAGGCGGTGGAGTTGGAGAGTGTTTCATGGTGATTAATTATATGGTTCCAATCTACCGGGTTCTCAAGGGGTGTGGGTGATTTGACTGGTGTCACCAGGCAATATACTGACTCACTTCGCCTGTAGGGTGAGAAACGAGGGGCTGGGCTTCTTGTTCTGTATGATAAGAGCCTGCTGCTGGCTCAACGAGAGGGACTCGGTGGTCTACTAGGGTAATGGGTACTCTAGTCCCGTGTGATACTATCTGTAATTTCTGATATGTCTCCTCAACTCCAAAGAATTGAAGGGGGACGAAGGGTGTCTTCTCACGTTTGATGGGCAATAGATGCATTCAAGAGTTAGCACATTGCTTTCAACACACGAGTGTCTGTGAGATATCCTACTAGTGACTAGATAATAAGGGAATTGATGATTGGTGAGTACTAGGATGCCGAGGATCGTTAGAAGTCTTGTCCTAATGCAACGACCAAACCCTATCTGGGGCTTAGTACAATCAAGAGGCAAGTAGTGGTTAATCAAGTAGCTTCTAGCCTGCACTATAGAGAGTGGGAAAGACCAAGAGGACAAGACTGAGGTCCCCTGGCGGCTCTTGGGCCTTTATATACTAGGGGTTTACACTAGATCTAACAATATGCTATGCTATATGCTTGGTAGATGAGGTGTAGATGAGGTTAACATGTATATCAGTACAGCCATGGAATGGAATAGAAGCATAGCATGAGGAGTATATGAGGCAAGCAAGTCATAGATAGGGGCATGAGGCAAGCATGAGGCAATCTAGACCTTGGACAAGTCATAGATAATGGCATGAGGATGCCATGAGATGTGGAGGTCTAGATCTATGGATGGATTTGAGCATTTAGAAGGATCAGGTTATAGGGGCTATAAATAGGGGCTGAATGCGAAAGTCATTGTAGAAAGCTAGGAAAAATAGTAGAAATAAAAGGAAAAATAATATGGTCTGTAACAGAGGGTGTCTGAATCAATGATGCTATGTTGGGGTGGGTCCATACTCAGTTACAACTGGAACAAACTACAGCACCATACACTAGAAGATATCAGTAATTGTCTTCCTGTGGAATTCATTGCTATACTATCTGAAATTGATACTGTAGATGCTTTGGATACACTAGTGTGGGATCATTCCTGATTATTGCTATGGGCCAATATCAGCATGATTACTGGAATTCAGCTTTGTGCCAGATTAGACCCTGCTGCTTTTGGTTTTCTAGAATCATTCCTTGTTATTTGAGCAAGTCACCTTATCCCTGCCTTTTCTGATGGTCATATAACTAGTTTGCTAAAACAGGTCCTTCAGTCAACCAGGAACTAGGCGAGGTTGATGATTGGCTTATTATGTGAACATGTGAGGAGCTATCTACCATCTTTTAACTGTAGGTGAGTCCACTAGCTTCATTGACAGGGACATGTACATAAGACATAATGGGTGGTGGGATGATGAAACCACCTGCACCCTGACCGAAATTGACAGGCTCAGGTGAAGGTCCCGCCTGAGGATGAGGCATAGGTATACCTGTGCAAGGTCAGGTATCAATATTAAAATCATGTCAAATTTGAGGGATTGGTGCCAACCTGTCAATGGTCCCATGCCAACACCCAAGCAGCCCAAATCAGCCCTCAGCTGATCAACGCAAGCAGTGACAGTCCACAACTCAGCTTGCTGATCTTGCATATCTTGTGTGAGCCAGTCATTGAGGCCACTCATGTACCTCATCAATTCACATTGCTGATCTACTGTTGAGAGTTGTGCGAGCCAGTGTTCCTATTATTAACATTGTCATCACTGCCCAAGAATGTTTATAAGGGATGCTCACTTGCAGAATTGCCATCAACATGTCAAATAGGGGTATTAGTTGAACAACCATCTGAAGATTTGTCAATCTGATGCTGCACGAGACATCTGGCATTACTCACTGGCCCTGGTGGCATTGGGACATAAGCTTGATCTTGCGCCTGGTCACCTCGTTGTTGGAGTTGGCCACCCTTGGCCTCCATTTTTCTGATTGGGATGGAGGGGTATCATGAGTGACATGCATAGGTCCAGGTGTACAGTATGATCACAGTCAGGAAGAATAATGGACAAAGTGTTGCGAGAGGCTGGTTGCCTGGTCCCTGTCTATCTTCCAGGATCTTGAAGAGGTTTTCTAGGTCATTGAGGTGGTCAAATTGGCAGATGTAATGCTTCTGAGAACCAGATTGATTGTTGCGGGAATGAAGGTGCCATCTCTGGCCTTAGCATCAGACTTGTGCTCCTCAACCGAGATGGCCTCAGAGCAGGTTGGTAGACAAATGGAATCAGCTGGGGTGGTGGCTGGATTTTGAAGGACACAGTGCAGGTGGTACATTCAGTAACATCATCAATTGTTCATCCTATGAAGATCCAGCTTGGCGGAGTGCAGGCTTTTGAATGGGAATTGGCCCCATCCCCCTACTTGGAGCATCTCCCTCCAACGAGAACTCAAGCTATCTGCACCAGCTTGGGAATCCTCAGACTGTGTGACAGAACCTTCTTCCCTGCGTACTTGCATTGTGTCAACAGTCTCTTTTTCCTCTACGGCGATTGTTTGCTGTCATCGCTGAGTTGTGGCCTGCCAGGTGTCGACTATCATCTTGAATGAGAGTCTCAATATGGTGCAACCAGTCAAAAATTCTGTATTATCCTGCAGGGCAGATCTAGATAGCCAAAGCTCATCCAACATTTCGTTGGTTGAGGTCTGTCCTTCCCAGAGTGCCGTTGTCTGCTCCCGTACTTGCGTCAGCATGTCTCAGATAGTGGTCAGCATAATCCCTTCTAGTACTGGCTGGGCTGTTTCACCAGAGTCCACAGATTCTGTAGAAGGTGGTGGGAACAAAGGGGGAGGAGTGGGGGTAGATGACAATGAGGTGAGAGAAAGTGTTGGTGGGGGCAATGACTCAGAAGATGAGATGATTAAAGGGGTAAGATCAAATGAAGGTGATGACAATTCCGATGACCAGGTGGGGAAGGTGGAGGCATCAAAAGGCTATAGTTGTTCAAGTGATGGGAAGACAAAAAAGACATTGAGGAACTCAATGAGCAGATTGAGAGAGTTCTGACAGGAGGCAGTGTGATTGGGATTGGAACCAAACCTGGCCATGAATGAGATCCAGCTGCACTAGCTGGACTCTGAGATGACACTCATGGCACCGACAGCCTGGTGCCTACAGTCAAAAATGACACTGATGGCACCAACAGCTTGGTGCCTACAGGAAACAGCAGGGGGCTCTGGCCATTCAGTGATGACAACCCTCTTGGTTGCAACCAAGCAGGTGTGCACATATTCCAATAGATTATACTACAGTTCATCCCAAATTATTTGTATGTTTTTGGAGATGAATAGTGATTCTCCTAACCTGAAACAATCCAATTCATGGATATGGTGGAGTATTAGCCTGTCAATCACATGTGTTATGACCTCAGTGTGCTTGGTTTGTGTATGCATTGGTTCTGTCTTCAGTTTGGAGTGGATGAACTTGATGGGGAGATTGACGATCCAAATGTAGTGTGCTCACCTCAGAAGGAATTGTCTTGCATACAGACATGGGTCAGATTCAGATGTTGAACTTGGTGACTTCAGAGGAATACAGTTTCAAAACTGCGCATAAATGGATGGGAACAAGAGGGGACCTGTGGAAGGTGACTGAGGATTCAGAGTGGGGTTTTGAAACCATTGATACTATGCATGAATGACAGGAGGACACACCAGAGCTTGTCTTCAGGAACTGATGGATGGACTTTTGGAGCTGTTGGTACTCAGGAGGGGGTCCAGGTACTGGACCATTGACAGGGAACTGAGTGCAAACAGATGTAATTGAGAGATTCAGATGAAAGGACAGAATGAGAAGGAGCTGAAAGTGACTGAGCAGTGAGGTTTCAAAATAGTGCATTATCAATGAGATGTCAGACATGGGACACTGTGACATCATTAGATCTTTGTTTTACCGCTGGACAGCTGTAATTGTAATGGTGGGGTGACGCACATCTCATTGACATAACTCTGAATCAGAACCCCATGACATGAAGAGCTTGTGTTGGAAGAAATTCAGATAAGTAACATTCACACAGCGGGACAATATCATGAAACAAAACCAGTAAGTCCATTGACAGATTATTACTTGTTCCTCCCAGATCACCTTCTCACCCCTTTACCACTGCTCTCAGTTGTCTGCTTGCTAGCACTCTTGCCCTTGGAAGCTTGTTTATTAGCTCTAGAAATGGGTGAAGAGTCCAGGGGGTCAGCCGTGAGTTCTGAAACCCAGGAAATAGAAAGGGTGGGTCTGGAGGGCGGAGGTGGAATGGGAGCAGGAGGTGGAACACTGAGGGTAGCAGTCAGAGTAGCAGATAGAGTCGAAGCAGGCACAGGTGGCTGCCACATGGGGGCAGGAGCGATGGGTTCATCATGGTATAGAAATGTGTTCAAAATTAAAGAGCCAGCTATCTGGGCCTGCACTGTAAATGGGGGTCCAGGAGTATTGACACCTGATAGGCGTTCATTCTGAATCATTGGCCCAGAGAGCATCACATGCTCAAACTCAGCTGCCCAATCAATGGCATCTCCAACTTGTTCTGTGGTTTGTGGAGTGGGAACCACCGACAATGTTCCCGAAAAGAGCAATCTGTTGTAGTAAGTAACAATGGACTTTGCCCAGTTGGATTTGGAGGATAGTATCTGTCGATAGTAGTTGTGAAACTCTAAGTAGGTAATCCTTGTCTTATCACCAACAGCATAAAAGTTTGAATTGCCAGAGAGAACAAAGATTGCCTGTGGCCAGCAGTAAATTGATTCAGACTATGTCCAATAGTAATAGCCAATTGAAAGGAATTACAACTTATGAGAATAGATGCTGCCACAATTATCCCAGGAGAAGTGGATTGCAACTCCCAGATCTGAGCTTTGGTTTGTGGCCCAGGGGCATGGCTTCCAGATAGAAGGTATGTCCGAAAAGGCAGACTTTCAATACCTTAAGGGACAATGTCAATGATGAACACAATGAATAATACATTGCATTTTGACTTACCCTGATTAGAACTGGTGTTTTCAGGAAATCCAACGAGTTTAGCACACAATTCTATAGATCTGGGTAAAGAATAGGAGAGAACTTGGTGTACTTTCTGCCAGCACCAATAATCAAGGTGTGTCACTCTGCTGACTCATTCTGCACATAACCTTGGATGAAAAGATCGGCATTCAACTTGAAAATGGCTGAAGCATTGACCTTTACTTCAGAAACAGACTTGGACCACACACATGAAACTCCATGAGTGAACTGAAAATATCATTAGCCAGGAGTTGTTGGAAGATATCATTGACACCGTCAGGCACTCAAGAAGATCATCAACAGATTTACAAAGCTGCCAAATGTCTCATATGCCATCATCAAATGGAGCTTCTTGGGTATGAATGTGTAAATCTCAGTCTTCATGCCTTCCTCCATTGCGAGAGGAGAAAGCCACTGCTCAGCGGAAGTGAGATCCATTTCAGAGTTCTGTTTTAGTGGGAAAACTGAACTATTGAGCCAGAGACAATGCACAAAACAGTATCTGCATCCAAGACCACGAATGTTGTCCTTTTTGAGCGCGAGGGCCAACTTGGTCCCAGTGAGGTTGGTGGCGGCTTTCAGAATCTTCCCTCTACCTTTGCAATCTTTTGCTGACTGAGCTGCCAAAAGGGCATTCTGGCTCTGGAGCTCACAGACCTTTGCATGCAGCTCAACTAGATGCTTCTATGTGTCAACCAAAGCCTGGTTTGAAAGATAACATATGAGCAAGTTACCTTTTCATAAAAATAAACTCGCCTTTTGGAGGTCAGCCTCTGTACCATTGGCTGTCTGAATTGTGCTCGTGCACAATAGGTCACAGATCTGTTGAAGATCTTGGTTAACCTCTCCACAGCTGCTCCTGGAGCTACTAGAGTTGGAATTGGATTCAGAGTCTGAGCCAGAATCAGATCCTGAATCATCAGAGTCATTGCTAGTATGAATGTTGTTGATAATAGTGGTGAAGTCTTTGCCACTAGGTCCAGATCATCATGGCATGATGAAGACATTGGACTAATAGTCTGGGAATGAGATGCGAATCAGAAAATGACAATGTAGTGAGAAGGAAGTGACGAACCTGGACTGTGTTAGTGGGTTTAAATAGTGATGCGGCAAACAGTAGCTTACCTCTCAATGTGTCAAATGTTGTATTGCATGGCTGATTGGGTCAAGTTGTATGTATGTCACATTGCAGCAGGCAGCCAACAGGCACACATTACCCAACAGGACATTGCATGCACAATGCATGCTGTATTTTCATCACCGTTGACCTGCATCAAACTATGATATGAGAGGGCAACAGGGCGATCCAATGGACATAAAATCCAAAAGCACACTCTGACCACAGAGTAAGTTTGAGCAGCACAAAGCCAACTCAGGGAGGGGGAGTGAGGACCAGGGATTGGAGACCGTGACAATGTGTGATCTTGAGTCTTGAGAAATGATGGGCCAAGTCAGGGGAGAGGACCGGGAACTGTAACAATATGTGATCTTGAGTCTTAAGAAAAGG
This sequence comes from Boletus pseudopeckii, assembly GCA_038092915.1. Taxonomy (NCBI): domain Eukaryota; kingdom Fungi; phylum Basidiomycota; class Agaricomycetes; order Boletales; family Boletaceae; genus Boletus; species Boletus pseudopeckii. The sequence continues at coordinate 8,503 of JBBPRH010000378.1, read as the reverse complement.
TGTTTTCGCAGGGAGGAGTCAGTGGTGGATTGAGGACTTCGCGGTTGCCAAAACCTTCATGGTTGGAGCATGGTAAACAACTTACATAAGCTATTGTTTACCGTGGTATACAATTTACATCAGCCTTCATTGGCATAAACAACTTACTAATCAGCCATTGCCTCAATCAATTTGAAGTACTACAATGTACTATCCTTCTCCCCACACTCTTTTTATCTCCTTGCCAATGCCATCAAGTCCTTCAAAGTGTGTCACCACAGTCCTCGCTCTCTCTCCCTCATCAGGAAAAATTTTAAGTGCTGGTATGTCTAGATATATATGATATGACTAGATAAAGATAGCTAGCTAACCTTATCAGGGCATATCATATACATCTAGCCATACCAGCACTTAAAATTTTTCCTGATGCTGAGTTGGCTTTGTGCCACTCAAACTTACTCTGTGGTCAGATTTTGCATCGCACAAAGAGCACTTTTGGACTTTGTGTCCATTGGATTGCCCCATTGGCCTCTCATATTGAGCAATAGTGGGATTGAAGACCCATTGAAGCATTCCCCTTCCGTCCCACATGGCTTGCTTGAAGATCCCTTCAAGTGTGTGTTTCCCATCTGTTCCCTTCCTTCAGATCCACTTACATTGAGGCAAGTACTGCTATGAGTCAACACCCTGCTTTTTACATGACATTCAATCACTGACTGATCATGAAAATAGGGCCCCATCATGCATGATCTGATCTGATGGTCCCCACAGCCATATACCTGATTGAGTGATCGCCATCCTTCTTTCAATTCAGTATATGGACTTCAGGCCGATGGCCCTCTTGTACTGATAAGTGGTGTGATTCCCGTTATTTGTGTATATCAGTGATGCTGAAATGTTTTGTTTCTCAGCACAAAACTCATGTTATCAATGTCAGTGATCAAGGTGATCTATTGTCCAGGTAATGATCCCAGATTGAAAACTGCATGCATGTTTTTGCTTAAAAAAGATAGACTTTTTTTGCCACAGATATCCTTTCATCTTGTTCCCATGTCTTGTCCCCATTACTGCACTCATGGACAAGGTCAAGCTGTCACTGACAACGATTCCCATACTCTACCACCAAACCCCCCTCTTCTGCCATTGCAGCCAGTTCCTTACAATGGACCATCTCTCACTTCTGATCACTTTGCCGACCAAACCACTTTGACCTTCTCGCATCCCATGGCCCTACATACCTATACCAACCAACTGTTCCACAGGTCACATCATTACAGTACCACTAGAACCTCAGCTTGATTTCACTTACTTAAAAGATTCCCTTGCTCTACGCCAAATCACCCCCTTCTGTTATTCCAGCCAGTTCCTTACAGCAGACTGCCTCTTGCCTTTGATCACTCTGTTGCTGTTGACCAAACTGCTTTGGCCTTCCCACTTCCTTACAGTGGACCACCTCTCACCTCTGATCACTCTGTCGACCAAACTGCTTTGGCCTTCTCGCTCCCTATGGGCCCACATCAGCTTGGTCCTTCCTTCACTTAGCAAGACCGGCCCCATAACCTTCAGGATTCACTATATACTATTCCATCCTCTCGCGGTAGCACTCCATCTTCAACCTCTGTGTCTCATATGTCTTCATTATTGCATGCATCAGCACTATTGGTGTTCCTCAAACAGGGAAGTGACAGTCTCAAATGCTATGCCCCTTGAGGAACCCATAAAAAGACTATTGTCCCGACTTCTTTGCACTATTATCTGCCTGAAACACAAATGATACTGGTGTATGCCTGGCATGCACTAGCTAATAATATGGTGAATAGGTTAGGTTGGCCTTATGGCTGTTCAGCATGAGATGCATTCTTCCTCAGGAAATTTTTTAAGTGCTGGGATGTCTAGATATATATGATATGACTAGATAAAGGTAGCTAGCCTACCTTTATCTAGTCATATCATATATATCTAGACATCCCAGCACTTAAAAAATTTCCTGAGAAAGAATGCAGTCAAAGAAGTGGTTGAACTGGCCAATGACGCCCTACGTGGAGGTAACTGTTTTGTTTTCTATGTTTCACATGCTCATATTGTATGTTAGATCTTGAACTCAATGTCAACATGGAGGTGGTGGTAGGTTGATATATAATCTTTCTTTCTTGTTTTTAATACTTGCTATCACAGATTATCAAAGAGCTGAGCGATGTGTACTCGAAACTAGTTGAAGCTGTGGAAGAATACACCAAAAGGTTTTTTCAGACAAACGATGCTGTGCTGATGTCTGACCCAACCAGATATGAGGAGTGGAAGATCAACCAGCTGATGTCAATATCAGACCACTAGCAGCCACTCTTCTTTCTACACCAACATGATTCCATGATTTGTCTCTCTCAAACCCAACCATATGTACATATCTGACCATTTCTGACCAATGGCTTACATAGGGTGGTGCTTGTCGATGGTTTGGGAATACACATCTCGAATCACTGCACATTCACTTCTGGTACACAAGTAATGCCTCGTCCATCAAGTAATTCACATATAAATACCATACAACACTGACTCAAATGTATGCACTGTCAGCTACTGCAGTACAATATTCCTTTCCACTTGGGGTGCAGTGCTAAATACCTTTCAGCTTCTCTGTGCATCCCAATGTGTTGCCATGGGGTGCAAGCACAATAGTGGCAATACCATCCTGTTCACTGGAGAAGAGTACAGCCCAATTTTTGATGCATACCACACTGTGGTTCTTGAATACACCAATCACACTGACATTGGCACTGATTTCAAGTTACGTATGGAGTGGCTCAACACTCAAGGACTGTAAGTATTTTTACTCCTCTTATTCAATACTTTCGGGTTGACTGCATGATCAACAGAAAAAAATTAAACCTGTCCAAATGTTTCCCTTCATCATCCACAAAAGTCTCACCTGTCTATGTTCCCCTTCTGCGGCAGCTGGCAGCATCAACCTCCATGGCCCAAAAAAATATAGTGAAGAAGGGGATGGTGATCATAATGTTGTGCTCATCTTCTGCATACCCATGGCAAAGGACAAATGTGTTATGGAAAAGGATGATCTCACCATTGATGTCCTCAAGAATGAAGAATGTCTCAGCACCACCATGAATCTTTTCCTTCTAGTGGAAATTGGGGACAATGGACAGGAGGAAATGGATGATAGGCTATACTTGTGTCTGTAGTCTGGAAATTTGGGTCAAGATCAATCACAATGCAAAAGAAAAATATACACCGACTATAGTTTAGGGAAATTGTGGATGAGACAGACAAGGTGGCCAGCATTAGGAATACCAATGAGCTTTCCAAGCTCAGGAGGGTTCAGATCGAAATACTGGTACCATGGCTATGAAAAGCAAATGATTGTATCAGCACTGCACTCAGTGATGTCATGCACAAGTAGATGCACAAATTATTTGCCCTCAGCCTTCCTGATCACTTTCTGAGGCACACCCTTAAACTGGCGAAGTGGTGTCATTGAGCCCCACCTAGTTCAGTTCTATCAGTCAGATATAACAGAAGGGTAAACTGAGAGACCAGGGCTTACATTCATCACTCCACCATCTTGCACAATGCAAGACATGCTTGAATGAGTTTTCTTAAAAGCAACTGGGGGAAACAGACATACTTTGGATGCCACCAAGACCTGAATCACACTGGATTCAAACAAGTGTTCCACAATGACCTTGGCTTATTTGTCCAACACCTCATGGTAATACCTAATGCTGTGCTTTAGACACTCCACCAAGCCCTTGTCGCTGATGTGATCAAGATGAGATTGCAATTTTTCTTCATTGATGTTCAGGAAGCAGTCAGGATTGTTGTTGGCAGTACAATGCAGCAATAGGTCATCAACAGTACGACAATATTGACGTCACAATGAAACGAATACAATGACAGGTTTCATTGGAGGATATTCCACAATGGAAAGACGGAGCGTCTATCCACTCTCTGAGATTCCAGGCATTTGCAAGCAATACACCACACATCATAATGCGTGTCTTCATCTCGGTCTGTGCAGAAACATACTGTGTCCACAAAATGATCACCTCATACGTGGAGGCTATAGTCCAGTAACTATCATGATTAAGTCAATCACATGCACACTCAATCAGTAGCTGCTGTGTTCCATAATGAGAGATGGACAGATGATCATCACAACCATACCAGCTTGCATTCACAACAGCAATAGGAATGTGGGAGATTGGGGGAAAGACATAGTACAGTCTAGTACATGTACATTCAATACACTTGAAACTGAACCTCAGACGAGGCCGATACATTTGCTAGAATGGAATAAGTGAAAGAGACAATCCGAGCCACATAGAACAAGCTATACCATGCTCACTGATTGGGCTGGAGGTGCAATGACACTTGCAGTTGTGAAGGGCAACCTCATTCTTGTGGATTAAGTTGTGAATACTGCCCAGATTGAGTTCAGCACCTTCAAGCCTTCTCTCCGCATTCTCAGCCCGATATCTGTAGAGATTACTGAGTGCAACATTTTCATGCAGTCTTGCTTCAGCAAGCTCATTCTCCAATAAGCATATATTTCGCTGACATCTCTTCACCTCGGGCAGCAGCCCTGACTCAAACATTTTGTGCTCAACAACCTTGCTGTCAGGAGATGTAGCGTTGATCTGGTTTGTGAGCTTGTGAGTAGAGATTTATACAAGTATGAGTATACTCACCTTTTTGCCCCCTTGAGCAAGAACATTACAGGGCGACATCTCACTTGAAGGAGTGAGGTTAGCAATGAGGGAGTATTTGAGAGGTGAGGCAATGATGCTGGCAACATGCAAGAAGCTAGAGATGGACTTGTGTCCTCGAATAGTGTTAGCTGGGCCCGGGTTTATGCTCCATTGGGCGGCCAGTGCACCATGACCCTGACACTCGCTTGGACTCCCACAAATAGCCTCGGAGTGGTTGGGATGAACAGTTGCACGTTCAGATTTAATGTCCACCAATGAATTTGGTTGAGTGTCGACTCCAGGCATTGCAGGAATGGTGGCAAGTAAAGCATGTTGATCAACATCATTGCTGAGATCACCTGGGACATCTCGTTTGGTGGCTGGTAATGAGAAATGTGGAGAATTTGTCATGGAAAGTGCTAGTAGAAACAGTGAGATGAAAGAGTGAAAGCTAAGAGTGAATTGTAGAGTGAAAGATTTTGCTGAACTTGAGGTACATACTTACATATATACAACTTGGAGCATGGTGTTGATTGTGAGAGCCACATCACCACCAACATTTCTTATCAGAACCACACACCGCCTTAGGATCCAATGCCATGCCTATCATGCACCATCCTCATATCAAACACTAGAAAATGGTGCATTTTGCAGCTACTAGTATTCTCCCCACAACCAACTCTGAATCATGCCTATGTGCCCCAAGTGTCTCAAGCATTTCCTACCAAAGAAGGTGTCATGTCTCATATTCAACAACCACAATTGGCATGCAATAACTATGAGTGGAGAAGTGGGCCTATCAATGATGACAGTGAAATTATTGTTGACCCTACTCCATCTCAATCCCCTTGGCTAGCATTTGCTCTCCCTGATGCAGACCTAGATCCACCTGTTGAAGGAGAAGCATTCACCAAAGATAACTATGAAGATGGCCAATTTATTCCTGAACCTCAGCTTCTCGCTCGTGCCTCAGATATTGATAAACTTGGCCAAATAATGGTTTCCTTTGATGGCACAGCCATCATTTATACAGCCAGGCAGTTGTTCCTCATGTGATTTGATCTAGACCAATATTCATTTTATCGCAGCAACAACCTACATTATCCATTTGCTAATCTGGATGATTGGAATATGGCCAATTTTCTCCTGACATCTTGGCTCAGCATGAGCAATATCAACCACTTCCTGTCCATGAACGTTGTAGGTCACTTAAATTCATCACATATTTGTTTTGCTCAGGCGGTTAGTTAGACACATAAAATGTTGCTATTGTTTTGGACTGCCAAAGAGCTATGTGCTCGCATAGAGTTACTTCCAGCAGGTCTGTGCTGGAATTTTAGAGTTATTCCCACCACTCATCCAACAGTGCAACCTGTGCACCTATATTTTCACAACTCACTCACTGCATCAAATTGCTTTTCAATCACTCATTTTTTTTGAAACACATGCATTTCACCCCATTCAAGTTATTTCCCACTGCTGAGTGTATCATGCGAGTATATACTGAGTGGATGAGTAGCGAGAGCACATCGGAAATGCAGGTAAAAAAGGATCATGAACTCATTGTAAAGATTCATCTGACTAATTGTTTTGTGTATAGGCCAAACTGCCCATAGGAGCTATGCTATGTGGGATTATTCTCTCGTCTGACAAAACCCATATCACAAATATGTGTGGCAGTAAAGTTGCCCACCCACTCCTTATCAGTCTTGCAAATATCAACATGGGCATGAGAAACAACAGTTCCTCACATGCCTTCCTCCTCTTAGCCTTGATGCCAATCATCAGGTTTACCCATCCTGTCTCCCAAATGTGCTCAGTTCTTGATGCATGCCTCTTTCATCAGTCCCTGAATGTCAAGCAGGTTATGTGGATTGGCTGAATGATGTTGGATCCAGCTGGCAATCTATGGTGTTGCTTATTACATATATTGTTGACAGACTAGGACATCTCTGGTTACGATGGCCACATACCAGGACTATGGTGATTCAGAACGACACCCACCATGTACCACTGCCACGACATTGGCACAGCTCAGATCTATCAACTGTGACCCAAATGATGTCGACGCATACTTTGCTGCATGTGAGCAATTTTGCCTAAGTGGCATCTCACACCCTTTTTGGTGTAACTGGCCACTAGCAGAGCTAGCACATTTCCTCACTCCCAAGAGGTTACACTATTGGTTTCAAGAATTCTGGGACCACAACATTAAATGGTGCAAGTTGGCACTTGGCACTACTGAGCTTGACTTCCACTTTTCGGTTCTTTGGCACTGGAATAACAAAACTCAAGCAAGTTGGTGGCCAAATGCAATGAGACACACTGTGCTATATAGTCTTTGTTATTCCTGGCGCTGCAAACTCAAAAGTCACACCACAATTTGTGCCCTAGTGGACTTGCGGTACCTCGCCCAGTCTCCAGCCATATCAATCATCACTCATGACAAAATTCAGTTTGCTCTTAGAGAGTTCCACAACCACAAACAGGCAGTCCTTGACAGTGGCCTTCATCATGGACAAAAGGACAGAGCTGCCCTATCTAAACCATTGGCAGATTCCAAAGTTGGAGTTGATGCAGAGTGTTGTCTCTAGCATTGAATAGACCAGTTCTGTATTGCAGTGGTCAGCTGACACAACTGAACATACACACATAGAGGTTGTCAATAACCCTGCTGCCTCCATAAACAGGCACAATTATGATTCACAGATTTGTGGCACCCTCAATTGTGCAAAGAAATGTCGGCTGTTTGACACTGCAGTCGCTCTTTGTGCCAATGCAACTGAGACCATAGCAATCAATATAAGTGATATGGACTTGGACATCTTGAAGGATATCTGGGCTCCAAAGCATGAAGCCACAAATTTCTTCATTGTTGCTGCCAGGAATGCAGCTGCTCTTCCAGGCTCTCTCCCCTTTCCACCCCACACCATACTCGCATCAGCTTCAACTACAATCCACCTCAACATCAAGACTTCCATGAACAAGTCCATGGATATGATTGCATAACTATTTGATCTTCCAGATGTACATGCAGCACTGGGTGATTATCTGGTTCATGAGGACATGCATACACACAACTTCCACACTTTCGGTGGCCAGCGATATCCACCACCTTTTGTTCACCTTCCATTCAAGGATCTCCAAGTCTGGTTCAAGGTTTGGGTGCAGCAAAAGGTTTTTCATGATCCAGAACAGACAGCATCCACCTTTACCATTTATGCCCAGCCACCAAATTCCAAGTGGAAATATGGTCAGTATGATGCTGGGATTCTCAACATCAATAAAGCGTATGACTGGCCTTTGAGTGGTTTGACAGATGCATCAAATAAATTTAATCCAAGGCTCTGAGTCTGATCTAATGATAATCTTGCCTGTAGGACATGTTGTTGTCCAGGCCCAACTACTCATGTGTCCCATCTCCCCAAGAGGGACCAATCTTCCATGGTCAAATCGTGCACTCATCTATGTGCACTGGCAGCGGTTTGACATAGTACCTCAGGAATACAGTTTGATTGAACAATCCACTGGATTACATGTGCTTAAACAGAGCATGTGGACATCCAGGTTTAATCTTGGTGATGTGTTTCCATTGGACCAGCTCAAATCTTTCACACATGTCATCCCACATTTTGATCCTACTGCAGACAATTGACTGAACTCTACAAACAGTATTCACTCCTCATGATCATTTTACTTGAATAAGTATTTTGATAAGGACTTCTTTTATGCCCTGTCTCAGTAGAGTACTAGTACTGTAGTTACCCTGCAAAAATCCATTCTTGTCCACCACACTGGCACACAGCTAAGGCAAAGCTCCA
>JBBPRH010000377.1:0-22650 GCA_038092915.1 Boletus pseudopeckii | reverse complement strand
GTCAAGATCTGTGATGGGATTGGATCACGAGCCGGGAAACCTAATTTGTCTTGCTCCCCACGCAAGTTCATGTAGATGACTATTACATCCTTCTTGCTCAACTGAGAATGATTCAGTCACCACAGCTGAATGCGAAACAACTGACACTACCTCAGTTAGCATTCTTGATTTCCCAGTGCCTGAACTCTGGACGATAGAACAGAATTTGGCGTAATAGCGGGGATCGTCGACGGTTTTGAATTGGTTTTCATTGTGTGTCAAATACTCGTGGAAGCCATCAACAGCTGCGCCACGGTACTTTGCCTCAAAGGACCCTGACAAATTTTGACGTAGGTCTGACAAGAGAGGTCAGTCTATGTCTGCCAGTGAATAATCGGTCTGATGGGAAGTAAGTCACCAACCCTGAACATTAGTGGTTGCTGTTGTTGGTGCAAGTGCTGGTGCTTCTGGTGCTTTTCGGAGAATGGCTAGTGGAAACGGTATAAGTCATTAGCGCTAGATAAATGGACCGGGTACTGTCCACGCACCGAGGTTTCGAATCTCGTGGTATGATTTGCTCTTCCAAGCAGAAGCGAGCGTATCTCGCAAGCCTTCATTTGTCCTGACCAGCTTAAATAAAGTGTCCTTTACCTCCAAGTGACCGTTGGAGTGTTTCACGATAGCATCAAGGAGAGCGACCATAAAATAAACGTTGGAAATGATATCGGAGTCGTCACTCGAATCACCCCCAACGGCGTCATTTACTGCCTTGTCGAGCTCGCGATGAGTGGCGGCATCGAAGCGATCTAGTGGGAAACCGTCGAGGGGCATGTTGTGAAGTTGTTGCACGTCAAGCCAATTGACGAGGCGCTTTATATCGCTGACGGAGCACCTAGAATCCACAGCGTTTGTACCTGGTCATTGTCCACCACAATTAGACGATGATGCAGCCATAGTACAGATTATCGCTGGTCATCGAAACAATAAACTCCGACTCGGACTTGATGTGGAAACTGCCAGTGGACAACCACCATAGTGTGCGTTTGAAGCGATACACCCTACTACCGACTCCAGATATCTTCTTGTGGCGCTTCATTCACAGCCTTTGCCGAACTCGTGATGAGCGGCGTTGTCAAAGCGATCTTCCCTACAGCGTGCGCGATGCAAAAGTGTTGGACCGAGGTACGTGGGCTTTTCAACGTTGCCAACTTTGAACATCCGGGAGGTAATGTGCATGATATGGATTGTACGTCTTCTCCACGGACTCTGTCGAGAGGATTTTTAACTAAATTACTTTAACCTTGCAGGAGGTTCAGACAGCTGTTAGCTGGTGTTGACAATCAGTTTTTGCATACCTTGACGCTTGCACGCGATACCCGACGATGCTTTTCACCATGTCCGCAGTTCCATGATCGAGGACTTACTTGCGACAATGCTCGAAGATGTGTTCCTGGCCTACTTCTACTGCGATTTTCGAATCAAGAGATTTACGAACGCTGTCGAGGCGATGTACTCCATTCTCATCTAGTTGGTCACCTATCTCTGTGCCGCCGCTATACTCGACCCAGAAAATTAATGTCCACACCCGGGCTTCCGAGTGAGGCACCTCCTACACCGTGTTATGGTAGTCTGGTCACCAGACCCCGTCTGAGGCAAGCCGTCGATACACAACCAACGTACCTTACTCTATAACATATATAATGTGCCCACAGTGTGTCCTTCACCACGCAGACGAGGCCGAATCTGGACACATTCGGTCAGAAATGCATTTAGGCCAGCCGCCATAGAACTCGACTGGTCAGCCGTTCCAGACTGGACGGTCAGCCTCCAATCCCAAGGGTATAAAATCCCCCGCGTGTAGTCATCCAAGGTCAGCTTTTTCGTCGTTCTCTCTCTGGTCGTCCTCTCCCTTCCAACGCCCAGATCAACGACTGAAAATGCCAATGCCATCATGACCCCCAAAGACGGGCATCTGCCACGCTCCGTACGTCGCTCCCATGCTACCTTGGATGGCACTTATTCATGGAGTTAATTTGGAAACGTAGACGATGGCGAGAGCCAAAACGTTCGTGGTCTGCAGCATTACCACGAAATGGTGCGCTCCAACGACAAAGAAGACGCCAGTGCGGAAGCTGTCACGGATCCAGCCGGCGACGTCGACCAAGGAACGGTCGTCCGGCCCTCGTGGGGATCCTAACGTCCCGACCTGGTTGTTTACCGACTGTCGTCCCAAAGGTGGACCTGCGCCGCCCTCAGCCTAAGCCGATGTCGATGCCAGTTGCGTTCCGCGTGCTCGCACTTACCGGTCTCGTGTCGGCGTTACGATGGCTTCTAAGGAGAAACAAGATGTCATGATCAAAGTTTCCGCTACTGGTCCTCGCAACCCAGTAATGCCTCGCCAAAAGGTGTCCGTCAACATTGGAACCACCAAGGCTGCAGGGCGCGTCAAGGTTACAGAAACCTTCGTCGAGAATCCTATGGTGGCTGGCACCTGTCGCACTGGGACGCCGACTACGAATAGGAGGCTGACAACACGAAAGGCGTTCGCCTATCCACATGCTGTCGAGCCGGGAATCCACATCGCATTGTCACAACCGGGATCTCCAGATCCGTCTTCTTTCCCTTCGCAGAGCTGGATAACCATCGATGTAGATGTCAAACAGATCAAGGGGCTTACACAGATCTGTGGCGATGAGATGCTCTCCAGCATGGGCGACGTGCCGAACCCAGGTGTTGCAGGAACGGCCAAGGGTTCGTGTAGATGTCCCGAGCCCGAGCCCGAGTCTGTTTCTTCTTCACCTGCATTATCGCCGTCCCCGACATTCGTCGAAACCACGGAGAGCCTAGTAGCAGGGCCTATAATTGGATTGGACGGTACTTTCAAGATCAGCACCCCGACCAAAAAGCCATCGGACAAGGTTTCCCACACGTTTTACGCTGCAACAATCATCTCGCGCTCTGGGAGTGGTACCTCAATGGCCAAACTCATGAAGGTGATGGACAGAAGCCAGGCACCCTCCCCCACCAAGATTTCGGACACTATGAACAGAAGCCGAATGGTGGTCCGTAGTGCCTTTGAGATCGCCCAGGCCTTCTTCTCGCCTTCGCGACGCGTAAGTTGCATTCTGGTACCGAGACCACTACCTTCAACCCAGTGGGTACCAATGCGTCACGAGAACTGTGCATTCCTCCGCTCGATGAGGATGCGAAGGTATCAAAGAATCCAACGACGCAGATCTCGATCGAGATGCTCAGAGCGCGGAGACAGGTGGCGAGTGATAGGGCGGTCGATTCCTGCCTGGATCGCCTTGGTTCTCTTGCTGCAGTTGCGATTGTCACGAAGATCAGGACTTCCAGTTCAGACAGTCCTGGCCAAGTTTTGAACCGTGGAGACGCATGGGTAGGGGTGGGGGATATGCGATGTGGCGAGGTTTGAGCGCACTTTTTAAACTTATTTTTCCTTTCATTTTCCAGGTTCTTTCGTGGATTTCTTTCTTCTTCCACGGCTTCCGTTTGCGGCCCCAGCTCCCTCCAACGTCGAGTCCTGGATTTGACCGACGCTCACAAGGTAGCTTTCCTGTGCCTTTTAACATCATCCCCGGGACCACAACTACATCGGAGACAGGTGCAGTCAACTACCGATCCCGAGTATCACCGAGTTCCTCTCACAAGCCCACTACAATGCCCCATCGATCACCGTTTCACGACATTGATTAAGCCAGTTGTACTAGCTGGTACCGCTCTCGCCAACGACACTCTCGCCCCTGTTGACCTTGGATGCCTGATGGTATGATCCACCCATCTATCCACACTATGACTCACTCTTCGACCTTTCTCAGTTTCAGATATCGTGCCTAGTTAGTTCCCGACCGTGTTGGATATTCGCATCCCTCTGACCTGATCGATACGTCAAAGACCGCCGCTATGTTCCTTGGCGACATCCCTCCACCCTACCAAGTTCCCGAGTGTTACGGTTACGTTCTCTCCAACATTCCGAATACCGACTGTCTCTTCGACCTTTAGCAACATCGACACCATCAACGCAAGACTCGCGCATACCTCAGATCTCCGAAAATGCCGAGCATCGATTGTCTCTCCACTCTGACGACCTCGTCGCCCCCTGCATACACCCTAGTACCTCCCAGATCCAGCAGAAAACGCCAGCAGCGTGAACATCCACTATACCACCACTTGCATCTCCCTTCCTTTATGACGACACCTTCTCCCTTCCTCTCTCCTGACAGCCTGCACATGCCTTGTCTCCAGCACGCCCACTTAGGGCGCGGAGAATGGTTGTAGGCGGTGGTGGCGGATGAGTGTTCTCACTCGGGCCAGGTTTTACTGATCTGGTGCCTGCATATGCAATGTATCCTGCGACGAGGTTCAGTACGGACGATGCGACAACGATGATGGCAGACTCGGGACGGGTTTGCGCGAATCCAAACGGCGATGGTTGAGACACGTTGGGCAAGGTTGACGGTATTTGACAGTTGGAGACTTGGACGAAGTAGGCAGAGGTCGATGGCAAGGGAACAACGCGGGTCCTTTCGAGGTCGGCCAAGCGACGTCGAAGTACGAATGGTGATTCACATCGCATGAGAGAACTTGGGGCGATGTTTATGGCGATGTCGAGGTGCGGTGGTTGAAGTTGGACAACGCTCAATGACCATCATGAGCTTTCTTTTGGACTCGTGGTGAGTGGTTTGTACGGAACTGGGTTCAGTGCGAAGCCGAGTTCAGGAGGTGTCTCGGGCGACCCTTGCCTCAATCCCTTGACCTCCCTTGCGGCGTCGGAGTCAAGCATTCGGAAGGTCATCTGGTCCTTTTTTTCATCGTCCATTTTCATGACCAGTTTGACTCACTTTTTTTTCACCCCTTCCTCTTCTCAACGCATCTCCGTCATCAAATGTCTCCTCTCACTGAACACAGTAACAGTCCCTCCTGATATACTACTCGCTGCATCAACTGGTTCCTCTCCAAAAGCGCGGGTAATTCGTCACCTTGTCCAAGAGGGTGCCAGCGTCTCCGTTGCCACGACGGACGGAGATACTCTACTACATCTGGTCCTAATCGAGGGCATAGAAGATGATCGTCTGGAGTGTGTTAAAATCCTGATAGATGCTGGATGCGATCCTCGTGCTCGGAATTCAGCCGGGGAGATACCACTGCGCGACGCGGCGATGGGTGGATTCTGTACGGTCTTGGAGTATCTCCTTTCACGAAGTGTTCCGATGCCTTATGATATCTTGCTCTACTCGACAGCAACGACAATGCAACTCCTCCTCGGAAAAGGCCTTGATTTACGCAGTTTGCAGCTCATGGCGTTACGGAACTAATACATGGTGCGGTCAACGAGCCTTGGGAAAACGATCCAGTGGAGCTTGCTAGAATTGTCATCTGTCACGGTTCTGGCTGGGATCCTTCACTGAAGGATTTAGCCGGTGAAACAGGCATCCATGCTGCGGCGAGAAATGGAAATATTGATGCTCTCAAGTTTTTCCTTTTGCAAAATGTGCCGCTCCCCTCCGATGTCCTCCTAGCTGCAGGTACTTAGCGTCAATGGCCCACACGCGTGCCACGCCGTGGCTTTGACCCGTTTCCTGATTCGTGAAGGAGCAAGTGTCAATGTTTTTGCGTCAAATGGAGATACCCCCTTGCATCTCGTCATAACGAGCAACTTCACTCCTGATGAGGATGACAATTTCGTTGCGCGGCAGTCGTGGGAACTGGTCGAGGTTCTGCTTAACTGTGGTGCCGATCCCTCAGCACGAAACATGGATGGACAGACACCCCTTGATCTTGCAAAGGAGATGGGGCACTTTTTCGAGGAGAATTTCCTGCGCTTGGCCGGAACTCTCATCCCTACCGTCGACGCTCGCAGCTGAAATCAGCACATAGTACGTCATATTCTCAGAGACAAACACATCTCCCTTGAGTGCTTGTACTAACCACACCTGCAGAGAATATGTAACCTCTCGATCGACGTAAGTAGTTGAATCTTTTTCTGCAAATGAATCATGTAATTCTTACCTATTATTCTTCCCTTGGAGACGAATGCTTGTAGGCAATAAAAGATTCCTTGTCGATGTAACAGACATGCAGGTCCCAGTATATCCTAGCATCGGTGTTTGATGAACTCGCTGAATTCAAGTACCATAATAACGTTCTTGCACCAGGCCATATGTCGTCCATCGTTTGGGGGCATTGCGAATGTTCGGACCAAACTGGCCCCGCAGGTTACCGCGGTGTTCAGGACGCATATGGACTTGTTGAAAAGGAGATATTATTTGATGGGTTACCGCAAAGTCTGCGAGGTCGTCCCATTTTGGCGAACACAATACGCTAGAGTATAGTCAACTCGAACAACAACAAGAGCTACTAGCTGAGGGCCGAGGGATACGCTGCGACGAAGGCGAAAACACACCTCATCCCCCTCCCAAACTTACCGAATCCTAAAAACCCCTCTCGTACACCGTTCCTTCCCAACCATCTTCTTCTTCCACTTGACGTCCCTCCAATCCCAAATCCGCGAAGAAATCGAGGTCCTTGTCCCCATTGGCCTAGGCGTTATGAGGGTCTAGTTGATGATACATTCTGGGGTACGAACTACACGGAGTCATCATGGCTTCCCATCGTTGGCATTCTGACAATTGCCATGACACAGATAGGATCTTGTGCCAGTGGTTTGGTTAGCGTTTCGCGTTGTGCTCACCGGCGCATTGGCGGGCATGGATGGTTAAGTGACTCGTCATCGAAGGAGGTCAATGCAGTCATCGAGCTCATTTGCGTTTACTTCAGCTTTGAGAGGTGATCATGTACTAATGAATATCTTATCTAGACACCACTTGCTCACAGTCTCGACGAAACGGAAAACAACCACCCTTTACCGCGCCATTCTTCTCCTGCATGCAGGGATTGACTTTCTTCATCCCTTCCCATAGCCAACGTTTACGATGCTCCTGCCAACGTAGTTGCCCTACAATACCGTTTTGAGAATCGCATTTGATCCCAGTACCGTACCAACTCCTACTCGTCGTGCGTAGCTCGTCGTGTTCAGGATCTGAATCGAACTAGCCAAGGGACTGTTCACCTTTTAAGACTGTCCCGACGCCTATCACGACCCCACTTTATCTTGAGCTTTCACCCGCGAACTTAAACTCAAAACCTCGCCTCCCCACACACGTCACGTCCGGCTTTACAGGAAATCAACGATGCCAAGAGCAAACTAAGAGGGAAAGGTGTCACCATGGACTAGCTGGGTTACGGATTTTTGTATATCCTTCCTCGCCTGATGCCCATGCTCTCGTGGCTCCTCGACCGTATCGTCAGAACATGTGTCCATGCGCTCGACCAAGTCATAAAATACAAGTCCATTCATGAAATGACCAGATCTACTATACCGTGTCATACCTCCGATTTGTCCGGACATCCCGACACCACGTCACTCGACCTTGACAATTACCTTGCCTGTCGCCCGGCCTGTCATTATCCTATCATACGCATCCAGCGCTGATTGGAATTCATATGTTGAATCCACGTAGGTACGGAGTGTACCTGTTCCCCCAGAGTTATACCACGCATCGAGTCAGTGACACGCGTTCAGCTGGACTCAAAGAACCCACCTCGTTCGATCAACGTGCACAACATCTTCGTATCCTCCTTTCTATTCACCACATGAATGAACCTACCCAAGGATACAGTCAGCATCCATCATACAACCCCGCCCACGCAACTCACCTCCACGGTGTCGATACACCTCCCAAAAACGACGGTCTCAACACCGCACCCGTCCACCGCCCCACCATGCCCAACAGTCCCTTTTTATCAGCCCAAGGACCGGTGGTCACATAGACAGCTCCCTTTTTCACATATGCGTCGGATTTGACGTATATTGCGGTGTCCGACGACCCCGCTGCGTCAAACACCATGGAAAACGGCGGGTCTGGCGGGTTAGCGAGAAGTTGCTCGGCAATCGGCTGGGCAGTGTAATCAAGGAAGGTATCTGCACCGATGCTGCGCACAAAGGATTCGTTTCGCGCCGAGGCAGAGGCAGTAACACGGAGTGAGAGTGCTTTGGCGAGTTGGATCGCATAGATACCCACGGAGGTGGAACCTCCGTTGATGAAAATCGACTCCTGATAGTCGGGGCTTGGTGCAGGCGTGTTCGCGAGGGCACGGGCGGGATCGTATCCGCCCAGACGGAGGGCTTGGGTCGCTGTCGATGCAGCGAGGGGGAGGGCTGCAGCTTCTTCCCAGGTGAGCTTGGTGGGTTTGAGTATGACATTTGCCTCAGGCAGGGTGACGTATTGAGCGAGTGCGCCTTGACGGGAGGTGTATTGGAGGGCTTTAGCGTCGGGACGAGATGAATAGGATGAATGAGGCGAAGAGAGACGGATAGGGATAGGACATACAAACAGGAATATATCCAATGACTTCGTCCCCGTTGGCAAACGACGTGCCGTTCGCGTCGGCGATCACGCCTGCAAGGTCATGCTCTGGGATCAGGTTTTTCGACAACACCGTTGGCAATGTGCCCATGATTTTCCACCCTCTGTGAGCGTGTGGTCCCACCCGATGCAGGTCAGAAAGGCTCCATGTCAGAACACAAAAGGAAAGTCGAAAGAAAGCCACACGCACACTGGATTGAGTGCCGCAGCGCGTATCCTCACGAGCACCTCTCCCGGCTTCGGCCTCGGGACTGGACAATCTGTCTTTAGCACCAACGCATCGCGGGGTTTACCTTGTTTCACGACTATCCAAGCTTTCTGCGTGGTTGGTATCGTGTTGTCAGAAGACATTCCAAGTCTGAAGTTCGAATGTTTAGTGGCGCGTGCGAGTCAAATGTGAATTGTCTGGGATGTCGTTTGGGAGCCCAGTGGACAACGTTGCTCGACGATATATATATCATCTGGGTCGGGTACGTGCCAGACGCCGGCCCAAAGTTGGCTTGTGAATTTGATGGCTTGCGCGTCTCATTGTCTGGCGGCAGCAGAGATTGAATTGAATCACCGCGTTCACGCCAATCTATTCCGCAAGCATCGCCTGATGTTCGCTCGGTAAAAATCTAAGGAAAAGATGACGATAGGATATATTTTTTGTTTTGTCTGTTCTATGTCACCCAATATTCTTTTCGCCCTCCTCGCTGCATCGATGGCGACCTAAGCCCTCCGTCTGGGGGATACGATCCAACTCGCCAAAGCGCTCTCACCCCGCGTTACTGCCTCCGCCTAGGCGCGAAACGAATCATTTGTGCACAGCATCGATGCAGACACCTTCCTTGATTACACTGCCCAGCCTATTGCCCAGCAACTTATCGCTGACCCACCAGACCCACCATTTTCCTTGGAGTTTCGTGCAGCGGGGCCGTCGGACACCGCGATATACGTAATATGTGAAAAAAGGAACTGTCCATGTGGCCACCAGTCCTTTGGCTGATAAAAAGGGATTGTTGAGTATGGTGGGACGGTGGACAGGTGCGGTGTTGAGACCGTCGTTTTTGTGTATCGACACTGTAGAGGTGAGTTGCGTGAGCGGGGCTGTGTGGTGGATGTTGACTGTATCCCTGGGTAGGTTCATCCATGTGGTGAATAAAAAGGAGGATACGAAATATTGCGCACTTGGTCGAACGAGGTGGGTTCTTTGAGTCCAGCTGAACACCTTCGTAGGCTGGACACATCACTGACTCGATGCGTGGTATGACTCTGTGAACATGTACACTCCGTACCTACGTCTAGTCCACGGTGATGCCTTTCCCTCTTAGTTCGCTCTTGGCATCATTGATTTCCTGCAAAGTCGGACGTGACGTGTGGGGGGAGGCGAGGATTATGGGTTTAAGTTCGCGGGCAAAAGCTCGAAGAAGGTCGGGTCACCTTGAGCAACTCGTGATAGGCGTCGGGACAATCTTGAAAGGTGAACAGTCCCCAACCGAGAGATGCGAGGGAGTAGGCCCCAAATGAGACGAGCAGCCACCAATGAATCTAAGTATCAACTCGGAGGTTAGTTCGGTTCGGTTCCCGAATACGACACTACGCACGACGGGTATGTCACAAATTTCCATAAGCCATGCCAAGGCATTGGCATGACTTTTAAGGCATAAATTCCCACCCCCCCATTTTTAGACATGCCAATGGCACCCACTTTTCCTGATCATGTCATTATCATGGTTTGCGAGGCCATTACAAGGCCATTATCACCATTGCTTATTCATTATCATTACCTGATCAGGCCTTGGGTGAGGAGGTCGTGATAAGATCTTATTATGTCAGAGTTTTCCATTATTATCCATTGTCATGGTGAATTCGACATGCTAATGGAACCCCACCATTACAACCGCCCCATTCTTCTGAAGATGCACCTCAGAGCCATTTCAATCCACCCCTCTCAATTGTCATGCTTCTAGTGTACTAATTGTTCCAGGTGTAGCAATGGCGCCAGCTGAGGCAGTTCCGACGAAGATATGAAATCACTAGTGTTGTTGACAATCAGTAACATGCTAAGATACAAGGAGTATCGTAACTTACATGTGAAGTAGTAATGAGGAGGGTCCAGGTTAGAGTGCATCCAAGTCAGTGGTGTAGACATTGTTGGAGGTCCAGGAGTTTGAGGAGGCTGAGGGACAGAGTACACTGTAATGAGTTCGAATAGTTCAATTGTCAACGAGATGGCGAAGCTATAATAAATGTCTTAATATTATAATACAGGACTGCAGCATCGAAGAAAAACTCATGTTGAGGAAACAATGACATGTTTGGTGACATAAGTCATAGAGGCAGCACGACAACGGGCTTCATTGACAGGTAATGGCAAGGTAATGGTACAGGGTCAAGTTGGTAAAAATTAGCCGACCATAATTATTATGATATACTAACAGAGTTTTAATAATGTTTTATCCTTTTCAGGAATGTCAATACTTTAAATTATTATATTATATTAATGTTACAAGTATGATAGGCAAGTACACAATGTGCTTTGTCTTCGAGATGGCAGAAATAAAGTGAGGTACAATGGAATCAAGTTATGTACCACACGGCGGGTGAAGCATCTAGATTGTTGCGACTCAGAGCAAGTGAGTTGAGGAGGATTATCGCGGCCTGCAGCTACAAATCTTCAACACCATCAACATTGCCGTTCTCAGCCATTGTGTCCATGCATTGAAGATTGTTGGTCAATGACACCTGCGTACTTTCCTTCCATCGCCTGAGTGCCCACTTGCATATTCAGATGCTTAACTGCATGTGACATGAGTCAATAACTTGGTGATGTCAAAAAGACTTACCTTCAAGAAGCGTTTTCTGGTGTACTTCCTGTGAAATGACTCGTGTCATATGGATTTAAATATATAGTTCAACATCAAGTTTGCGGTAGGGAGTAAGGCACTCTCAGCATAAGAGGAGTAATGTGCCAAGTTCGCAGTCTTCATGAAAGGAATTAGTGAACATCCGATGGGCATGCAGGCATGTACCCACCCATTTACAGTTGCCAAGAATCAAGCGAGCTAGCCAGATCGAAGCGGCGGCCATCAAGGACAGAGGGGTCGCCAATAATCGCCATTTGAGTGCCCCAACCTCCAAGAGATACTTGCTGATGGTTTGAGCTTTGACATCATAGTTGTCAGCCTTACTAATGCGTTGGAGAAAGTGCATTTGGTTCGGGAATGGCAAGTTCCAATTGATTGTCTTTAACACATAATGCTGTCCGAGCAGGATCTTGGGCTTGGTACATGAGATGTCAGCACAATGAAGAAAGTGGGATATGGAAGGCGCTACAATTTCTTCTGCCTTGGAGGAGATAAAGAGGCACGTAATGCCAACCGGTTGAAGCTTGGCGAGTGACACGACCCGCGTTGACAGAAAATGGTTGATGATATTGATACACAAAAAAAATGTTTCAGGGAGGAGATAAAAGTGAGTGTGAACCTGGATGAGCCAGTCGAGCAGGATGCCTCACATTAACCAAGCAAGCTTCTTTTGACTCGACATGTAGTCGGGATTTGGGAGCGCAGTGAGTTGTGAAAGATGGGTCAGATGACTATGGGCAGTCTACATGACTGGCTGGTACCTCGACATGCTTCATGTAGTTGAAAATCTTAGACTCGGTTACATATTCGCTAACCATCAAAGGGTCATTGCCATCTTCAGCATCAAGGTCGTCCCACTCATCACTGTTTGAATCAGCCTCTGGTCCACTGTTAATACCCACATCAAGCAAGGTGGCCACCTGGGCCTTGTGTTTGTCCTGTTCCTCAAACAACTTTGCCTTGTCAGGTGCGTCAGACGAAGTTCACCGTTTCTTGAAGACACAATTGTCGTCTTCTTCTCAAGTGTTGGTTTTGATGTTGAGATGAGAGGTGGTTCGCTTTGACAGGTCTGCTTGCTGTACCTCCTGCTTAATGATGTGGGACACAGTCACAGCGGAAGGACGGTAGGCTCCCTTGGGGTTCATTAGTGGCGCAGGAGGCATGATGTCGACAGCCATGGCCCTGGAAGCATGCCTCGCTTGCCTTGGGTTGCCATGTCATGTTGTGTTAATTCCATTAGCTTTTGCCCTAGAGGTAGTGGTGGGGCAGTAGCACAGGTGAGGACATGAAGCGGGCATGGGTGGACCTTTGGATGGGGGTTTTGAGTAGGTGATTGGACGGGATGTAGTGTTCTCATTGTTGGGCGAAATGGCGGCACATATTACGGCAGTGATGTGTCTAGAAGGGAATGAGATGGTTTCTGAGAGAGTGATGAAAACTTACTGGTACCATCATGTCGGTGGTGAAGACAGAGACAGCGAGCGGACTTGCCTGCTGTTTTCAACCAGCTATGTAGATGTGGCCAAAGAGATACCAGTTTGGGGTGTCGGAGGGGTCTATGAAGCATGATGAATAGCGCTTCAAGTGTGAAAAGAAACAATGTACCAGCTTCGAAACTCTTAGTGAGATATTGAATGGTGAGTCCCTGGTTCCAGAAAGAGAGACAGTCCCAATAATACAACCAGCCAAGTTACTGGAAGGTGCGCGTGTGCAAGTGGACTGGGAGGATTGTCACTTGGTTGCTTGTGTTGTAACCTATATTGAGTTGGGCCCCTGGATCACTCTCTCCCTCGTGGTACACAGCCATGGATTCGTTCAATCCTCCCTGGACCGTTATCGCACCATGTTCCGAACCAGATTACCCTCATATTAAGTTTGCCTGCAACCACGCCATCCAGGATGGTGGATTCAGGGGATATGGGCTCATTGATATGCAGTTGATTCAGAGTATGCCCAGACCACATTGTTCTGAAGGTCATTGACATCTTGTATGATTCAGGTCTTATGAGACTATATTATGTAGCAGTTATTACTGACCTGTAATAAAACGACAAAATGATTTAGATTACAACGTAGCATAGTCATTGCATTTGGAAAGGCTTACCGAGGGCAACCCAGCACTCCAGACTCTTCACTGTTCTCTTCCTGGAGTCGGATGGGTCAAAAGTTGTGACTGTCAATGAAATGCCAATGGCTCATGTTTTTTTTTTCACAAGTTTGAAAGATAAGGATCTTTTGTTCATTGACACGATCCCTTATCTCTTATTTCAATGAAATTATTGCATATGGATTCAATGGCAACGGCTCAGTTTAGAAGCAACAACTGCATTGCTAATAGAATGACAAAATCAACAAAAACAAGGTATGTGAAGTCTAAGTCTAAGGGCATTGTCAATGTGGACTCGGAGCAGGATCAGATTTATTTGAAGAGAGACATGCCAACTCCTTTAGCCTTTAGTTCTTCTTCTCCCTTCCTGCTGCACGTGTAGTACACCTCGGCTGTGGTGCTGGCCTGGCTGCAACTTCGTTAGATGATCCAGACTGGACAGCTACCTGCAAAGGGTGTGCTGGCGCAGCCGCTGTAGCTCTTCGAGAGGAGGAGACTCGGCGACTCTAGGAAACTGGTGCAGCCCGAGCTATTTTGGCACTGGCATCACTGACACTCATCTGAGTGACATCCATTTCAAGTTGTGCCATTGCTGATAGCCCCATGCTGCTAGTGGCTGGACTGTGTCTGGTGGACTGCGTAGACACCCTGGAGGTCATGTTGATGTCAAGGGAGGCAGCAATGACATGAGGGTTGATGTCAGGTCCAGGAGACTGTCGTATTTCTGCAGGCCTGGAGATGGGGGATGAAATAGGAGTTTCTGCAGCTGGCGTTGCAGGTACAGTCTGAATCGGATCATCATTGTCCAAAGCATCCAGCATCTTGTCTTCCCAGATACAGGGTGTTGGGGTGGGGCCTTGAGTGTCAGCCACGGAGACTGTGGCTGCAGTGCATGCCTTTCCAAAGACTCCATGATTGTAGAAGTCCATGGTATCAACTGCCCATGGGGTGCACTTGAGCAGCCTCCAGAGATAAAACTCATAGTCTTCAAGATACTTGATCTGAGTCTGTGTACCAACTTGCGAGAGTTCAGAGTCATGGGATAACAGAAAGCGAGTCTAAGAATTTAAAGTTATGAGTTAAATTTAAAGCCTAGAGGCCATCGACAAGATGCTAAAACTCACAATGATTGCTGCGCTGGCTACCATACCCTCAGTGACACTCAAGATGCCCATGTGCTCCCCCCTTGCTTTTGGATGCCCGCGCTTCTGATCTGAAAGTGATAACTTCCCAAAGACGAGGATGCGGATGATCTAGTAACGAAATAAAATGTAAATCAGTAGTGTACTTTTCGAATTGAGAGACACTCGAGTTTGTTACCTTTATGAGAAGTGGACTCTTCAAGAAGTCCACTGCTGACAACTGGTCAATATTCATGAACAAGATGGGAGCGAGAGGAGTGTAGTTTCCAATTCCATCTTTCTTCAGTAAGCGTAGGTAGGCCAGGTCGTTCTTCTTGTGAGTAGCACCACCAGAAAGCAGTGCAGTATCTAGTCCAAGTGATGCAAAAAGTACAGTGGCCATGTCCTTGATACTCTTGAGAATGTTCGATCGCTCTTGGTTGAGAGCACTTGTAAACTAGTGAAAAGAGTCGTTATTAATAAGGCAACACTCAGAAAGATTAGTTCAGATGATGATACGCACCACAGAGCCAAATTGCTTGTATGTCGCCATTGTTTCATGCATGTCCTGAGGTATCATGGCATAAAGTTCTGCCAGAGCTCCATTAGCCCTCGACTCATTTGACGCCCAGCATGCTGGACTGCGGGGATCCATGGTGGGCATCAGACCAGCAGGGAAGAGGCCATCAATCACCCAGAAGTGATACAGCATCATGTACTTCTTTGCCTCCTTCGTGATTTTATTGTTGAGAGCGTCAGAGTTGTTGAGAATGCGACCACATTTCTTGGCGGGGATTGACAAGGAAAGTCAAGAAAATTCCTTCTTGACATGCTTCAACTCCTCACACATCTCGAGGTACCCTTGCTGCACAAGCACAAGTGCCTGAAATTGATATTTAAATTTAAATAAAATCAACAACGCTGTCGGAACACAGTGGCCACACAGCACTTACCTTGTGTAGCTCATGGACCTCGGCATTTGGTCTGGGAATAGCCATAATTCTTTGAATCTGAACTCCAGACTCAGGCTCGAGGCCATCGTTCTCCGATTCGGAGTCGTGACCATCAATGCCATTGAGATCAAAGTTCTCGCCTCCCGAGCTAAATCCATCATGTTGATGGGACAGCATCGAGTGAAAGTGGCACTGAGGAATAAGAAAGAACAAAAAAGATAATGGTGCACGACGACAAAAGACGATGGATACCTGCCTGGGCTTTTTAAATCTTTCCATGCCCGGAATCCTGGACTGGGCATGTATTCCATTTAGAAATCGGATCTGTATAATATGCCCATGCTGTCAATAACAACGTAAATTAGGATAGCGACGACGAGTGACGGCTGTACTTTACTGTAAACTTCCTGATGGTGAGTAATAAGCAACGGTCTGACTGTCTGGTCTTGTAGCTAATTGAGCCTGCAGATTGTCAATGGCATGAAAACTGTGGCAAACACGTCAGGAGGTCTAGGGTGGTTGACGTATATTAGGAATGTATTGAATGCTGTTATCTTAGACTTGAGGTGATGGAGGTATAATAATACAGCGGAAATTATGCTGATCTGATTCAAGATGCTGTGACATTGATGAGATAATTATACATCCTGGTCCAGGACCTGCAGCCATATGCAACATCCCTATTCCAAACGGAAGACAAAGGCCATGTTCCAACGTTTCCAACTCAGGTCCAGACCATTCCGAAATTGTTTAAATTCTGAAGCTGTTCCAACGTCGTTCTGGTTCTGGATCCAAGTCAGTGTCAGTATTATGTCAATGAGAACACAAGGAAAGGAGCCTGAGAATGCAAGACATACCCTATCATGTCTGAATCGAGTTCATACGAAGATACATATCTCCATCAAGGTGGTCAACAATGAGATACTTGTCTAGGTGATCATTGTCGGGGGCTAGAACAGCACCACAAATGATAGAGCACAGAGGGATGAAAGTGCATTGGGAACAGGGAACCAGCTTCACGCATTTGAGTTTGAGATTGCAGTCAATAGAATGGGGGTTTCCGGTCTTGGCCATGTAGGGGTGAATGAAGGCAAACCCCAAAGGTTGAGTGATGTGTGGAACCTTGCATGTGAAGATGAAGAGGAGACGAGTGAAGGCCGTTTCAGTCTCAGAATCTTGGAAAAGTATGGAATCATATCGTGGATGGTCAAAAAACGAGGGGTTGCAGCGGAGGTGGTCGGTTGATACTTTCCAGTTGACCTGGGATTCGTAATGCACCTTAATATATTGATATTCAACTACCTGTCAATTCTAAGTCTCAGAGATAGGAAGTGAATACAATTCTGATAACATACCTTGAAGTCAGCAGGGAGTGAGATGAAGGACTGAAGGTCAAAGCCATATGTCGGAAGTGAGTTGTTGAGAAATTCACAGAACTTCTTGCGAAATCGGGCGAAGGAGTGATCAGATTGCTCCTTACTCTCCACATCCGCTAAACTCATTGCCGGACACAGCGAACACAATTTGACACGAGTAGAATCACCTGGGCCGATGGTGACAGATTCCGCATGAAGGTCCTGGTCCAGGACCTCTGTGGCATCCAAATCGCCTGATTCCGCTTCGTCCCCCACACCTGATTCTTTGGTGTGGTCCATACGCATGCGGATAAGTTTCGAAGCGAGCAGGTGATGGTCAATACGAAGAATCTCCATATTTGAGTATGTTTAGTAGCTATCTGTAAGTACAGCAATTGGACACAACATACCTGGCCGGCAACGTCCTTGCCATTGGACCGAAGCTGATAGGCCGCTTTCAACGGACTATGCATGCTCTCATTTGGGCGGGTGCTGTAGTTATGTGCAGCACCTTTATTGCAGATATCCCGGACAGCGTGCTTTGCAAGGTGGGCCTTGGGGAAGTCCCAGTCAACTTTGAGTCCTTCAATAGCGTGAGGTTTTCCAGCCTGTCGTACATATCCCTAGGAATTTATTAAGGCACCATCAGTTTCAAGTCTGTCAGTGGCGGCGTGACAATAGGAGAACATTAACGTATTTTCAAGGCATTATCAAAAGCCTTCAGTTCTCCTTCAAATGCACTGAGAGTGCCTTCTGTGTGGACATCCAACCCGACTAGTGAATCGAGTTGGAGATAACTTGCCAGCACCTGTAAAAGGCTGTATCCCTCTGCAGTAACGTCCTTTTTTAGAACATGGAGAGTGGCATAGAAAACTTGCTGAGAGTGAAATTTTAATGATTCAATATAGTAATACTATTGATGTAGCATTCATCAGAAGAGAACATACCACAGAAAGGCCTTGCAACTTGTTGCTGTCCGCGAAGGAGAGAAGGATAACTTGTTGGAAATGACTGAGACCCCTCCAGCATGGAAACTCAGCAACACTAAATCAGAATCAGTAATGTTTATAGTCCAAGGGCAGATATGGATTATTTAAATTGATACAAACTATTTTTCTATCAAGGCTTGTTCATGGTGTCCAAGGAAATTGAGAACCTTCTTAATCTCTGGCCATATGTGGCGACCCCATAGGCTGCCATGAAAATAATGGAGGTGGTTGAAGCTCAAAGCTCAATGAAGACATGAATAATGAACAAGCCAGAAGATGTTCTAGTACCAAGTCAAAACCGAGTAAATACTAACCACTTTTCATGTAGGAAGCCATCGGGTCAACGTACTGAAACTGGGCACAGCCCAAGCACTTTGAGATGTTCTTCACCCACAGCCCGGTTTTGTGCATGAAGCTGCAGTGCATCCTCACCTTCATCATGTGACCGCAGTGGAAACACCCCAGAAAGGTCATGGAGAGACTTCTTGGGAACCAAGCAGACTGGACAGGGGCATTTACCGCCACGACCACGAATAAGAGACATCATACACCTGTAGGGCAATGTGAGTAGGGAAGTGCTGTTTACATTAAAGAACTTACTTTTCTTCATAGTCCGCTGAGAGGATTAGTATTACAGGAAACAACCAACATGGGATGTTGTTATAGGGTGAAATGTATGCATACCTGGTCTTTGAGTGTTGAATGACCTCGTCGAGCAATTTCGTAAATGCCTCATGCCAGACGACACGCTTGAGATTCGTATAGCCAAGTTTTCCCTCTTCCTCGGGAACTTCCTTAACCTGTTTACGGACGCTCCGTTTGTTACCTGTTTGTGTTAGAGTGGAAGTGGACTCACAATTGGCAACCATCCCACAACAGTACCACCGCCTACCTGTTTGCTATTCTGTATCTCAACTGGTAAGTTCGCACACCAAACGACCACAGGGTACCCCTTGACAGTTCTGAAACTGGATATTTTTGACTTGTTTGCATACAAGATCAGGCTGAGCGGCACCACGTTCTCGACGTGCGGCAAACTTGACTGATGATATTACAGCAAATTATTACAACAACATGAATTGACGAAGACATTCATTATAGTACATACTTGAATGTCCCACCAACTATCTCCAGTCCAGGGTTCATCATAAAAATGGTCGAAGTCTCCAACACCATTGCATTTGTAGAGATGCTGAGCATCCCACTCAAAGTGCGGTGCGAGTAATGGATTCTGGAGGAGATCAAGGGCCCACTGCCACACCAGACGAGTATGAACCTTGTATGACTTCATCTCCTTCTTGTATGGCACCATGGCTTCATGTTTGGAGAACTGACTCAGATATTAAAGAAGAGAAAGTTAAAATAGAGGAAGGAAACAATAAATCAGAAATTCGTACATACTGGAGTGAGTTCCTGGCCGGCTGAATCGCAGGTCTTACAGAGTTCTGCATCATTCTTGAGTGTGACCTGAGCAGCACCCTGTGCAACACACACAATAAGGCCGAGTAGCGTCTCAACCTGTCTTCTATTTAGTGATGCATCGAGTGCAAGCTCTGCAAACTCGAAGTTGCCAGCGGTATGAAATGGACGCCAGAGAGCTGGATCCTTGACATGGCGGGGAGTTCTTGATTGTGCACGGAAGTCTTCATAAGATTGGTAGAGAGGCACCCGTCAACTGCGGGGATGGAATTCAGTTTTGAACTCAGCTCGGTCACTGTTGGATTGTGATTGCACCTGGGGCTGCGCTGACCTGCCAGCACTGGGTGCGGCTGTGAATACAATCATCAGAATAACAGGCGTGCAAGGTAAAATAAGGACACACCTTGTCCCTCCTCTTGTGACCCAGACTCCCTCAGGAATGGCTCATCGGACGGACCAGGATCGGGACCAGGGTCAGCAGCTATTGTGATCATCAATGAACATTATTGGCATCCGCAACATCTTAAACTCACTGTCATCAAAGTGGAATGAATTAGAGTGCCCTTGACCAGCTGTGCCGAACATTGAAGTGCTGGATGGTGCTGGATGAGGAATCCCTGATGCTGCATGGCATCTTGCCTCTGAACGAAAATTAGTAGTATTGCTATTAGTACTGTAATAGCTCTTGAGGAAAAAAATGGAGATCTCACCTTTCTGAGACTCCTCATAACAACAAGAAACTAACAAGCGCTCCTTGTCGTCTTCTCTCTGCTTCCTGCAACTCCTTTCATGAGACAAAAATCCCTGCACCTTGAACTTGTTGCCACAGTAAGAGCATTTCTTCTGGCCTGTCATGGCCTCATTGGCGGTACTGTGGGCTCTGGAGGATGAATGAGAGGGCCCCATGGTGTAAGGAAGCGACAAATGAGGGGAAATTTTGAGAGAAGAAGTCAACTAAGGACACTGATATGCAAGCACGCATAATTAGGCACACGCTGCCGCTTATCATGCCGGTGATGCCCGGTCAATTGAAACAAATTTCGTTATCATTCCATTGTCATGCCCATTCCAAGGGGCTTCTGATGTAATACTCCGGTGTTGTAAGCCGCTGGCATTATGATGGCCCTTGGAAATTTATGATATAGCAGTTGGGTGACAATGTCTGGCCCGAGCAAAGGGACAGGATAGGTGGCGAAGAAGGTGAGGAGGTAGATGAGAAGGAAAGCAGATGGCGACGTAGTGTGCAATGGGCCATATTGCAGCTTGAGATTCGAAAGGTTCCGCAGGCATAGCTGACAACGGTATTTAATTTGTCGCTGTTTCGTCTTTGCTGGCACTTCGACCATGGACAGATACCACAGCGATACATTAATGGCTGATCTTAGCTCAGTTGGAAGAGCGCGAGACTGTAATGGATAAAAATTATCTTGAGGTCCCCTGTTAAACAGCTTGAGCCAGGCAGGTCGGATTCTATTTTTTTTGTTTTTGCCATGTCATGGGACTTTTATTGAGTATCCCATGCGTCCATTGCATCCATCGAGATCAACATCTGGGCTTACGTCTGACCATCCTCTCTCTGGATTACTTTACTCTGCCCCCAACAGGAGTTCATATGGAACACGTTCCTCCACCGTTCACAAAATTTGACAAAAGTTGGTCTCGCATATCTTGTGCACTCTGATTCCCTTCATTACCTGCAAAGCACATTCCTTGAGGCCAGGACGTGAATTTCATTTTAGTGTTGACCTACAGCCCCAATTTGATGGTCTTCTCAATGTCTATGATAACCCATCAAATGTCCTAATCGTGAAATGAGGTGAGTAATACATTTGGCTCCATTGGGGGGGACATCACATGATCTCATAGACCATGCTAGCCCCAGGTGATAACAGATCATCAGCACAATAATTAGTTGAAACGCGCAAGGATTAGACACCACTAGTATGACTTGGCTTTCTCATACGATATTGTACATCAGTAAATTTACATGCGTCTTAATCTGTCTTATTCAGCTTATTGACTTGCACAACATTTCCAAATTTGACACAGAGACAAATCCAAGCCTCATTTTGTTGAAAAATAGAATAGTTTGATTGTAATTGATATTTCTGATGTTCTTGGATGCATTATCATGGTATTGAATATATTTTGTAATTTGACAAGCAGAATTAGCTAAAATAAGCCAGATTAAGACACATATAACTTTACTGATGTAGAAGATATACAATCCAGCTCCTGCTTAATGTAAAATCCCAGAGTATTATAATCTAGTTGCAATTCTTGTACATAGAGCTTGGATGTGCAAAATGTCCAGTCATTTTCTCTACCAAACAGAATGCTTTGTATACCTTTGTGCATTGACATGTCAGATGATCATGCTATTGTAATCCTTTATAATTTGAATCCAATCAGTTTACTGTTGGCCAAGGCAGTCACTGATTTAAAGCAGACTACAATCAGCATAGATCCACAGCTTGCCACATCATGACAACTTAGGTCATCCAAAGTGTAACAAACTACTTGGGAACAGAAACTTCATCACGCCAAGGGCCTTCGAAAATCGGTCTCACATGACACACTCAACGGCAGCCTTGGTGGCTTTGCACGCATACACAGTAGCCCATGCAGGGACAGGGGAGCATGGATAGTACATTACATTGTATTAGCAAAAGAAAAAGATATACTAAACATGAGCCAAGGGGAATTTTTCCTAAGGTAAAAAGAGTTGCAGTGGCATGTACGCGCCACTGGACAATGCAGCAATGGGTGTATGATGGGTGTCATGCAAGCCCTCCTCAGACCTCCTGCTCCTTCCTTTCTTGTCTCTTGTCATCTCGTGTATGCACACTGCACATTGGCAATATCGGCGCCATCACATTTGTGATGTGATGCTGGTCATCAATGCCTGGCATCGTCATACTATGCTTGGGGTGTTTGGGACTTGAGGTGTGTGTGTCCGTTGACTTCTATGCAGGCAAAAGCAATGGAAACAACAAACAGTGGGCTTCCCCAGACTTTTGCTTTGCCTCCTATGGTTAGAACACTATAAGCTAGGGGAATAGTTACCTCCTAGATGAAACAGTATCTAGGTCTACTAGCTATGAGTCAGTGGGATACTTAGTGTAACTAAGTGCACGGGTTGTTCACCAATTCCCAACAAACATTGAAGAATTGGAATTGATTTGGTTCAACTGTGGTCTGGTTAGTAAGGTGTTAGTGATGTAAACAACAGTAAACACATCTAAATATATGCTCAGTCAACACTGCTAGGTTGCTAGGCTTTATTAGAAAAGAGTAGAAGGTCAAATGAGTCAATTGCTATAAAAGGCAATGACTTTGTGGCTGGTAATCTGCAGATATGCTGGATTGTTGAGATGTTGAGATGTTCCAGATAAGGCTGGAATGGGTTCACACTTCACTTAGTTCACTCA